>CAUYRH010144269.1:0-66397 GCA_963574655.1 Perodicticus potto
CGAAAATCAAGGCTATTCCTCAGCTCCAGGGCTACCTGCGATGCGTGTTTGCCCTGACAAATGGAGCTTACCCTCACAAAATGGTGTTTTAAATTTCTTAAAAAGAACCTAATTAAATGGCTAATAGATAAAAAAAAAAAAAAACAAAAAACAAAAATGACATGTGTAAGGTCATTCTGGAAAGTTTGTTTAAAAATGTTTCACTGCCTCATGGGTTAACTAGTGAACCTATAGCCTTTCAACACAAATCATTAGAAAGAACAATTAGACAATTCTTCTAATAATGAGCTGTTACTAATCTTTTACATTTTATCAAACTTAAAAATAAGCAATTAATAAATTATTTGAATTTCATAATTATACAAGCATTTTCCAAGCCATGAGCTTCAAACCAAGAAAGTTATGATGTTAATAATTTCCGCTGCTTTGGCTCGGTACCTGTGGCTCAACGGGCTAAGGCGCCAGCCACGTACACCTGAGCTGGTGGGTTCGAATCCAGCCCGGACCCGCCAAACAACAATGACGGCTACAACCAAAAAATGGCCGGGCGTTGTGGTGGGCGCCTGTAGTCCTAGCTACTTGGGAGGCGGAGGCAGGAGACTCGCTTGAGCCCAGGAATTGAAGGTTGCTGTGAGCTGTGATGCCACAGCACTCTGTCTAGGGTGACAGCTTGAGGCTCTGTCTCAAAAAAAAAATTTCCTCTGCTTGGAAGTTCTAATCAGGTCATCAATTATGACTTTAATTAATATGCAGCCTCTACGCCATAAAAACAAGTCTTTTGTTTGTGAGCTGTTCTTTCACCCTGTACGCCATAACCACTAAGGGCAAGAAGGTTAAAGCCTTTCTATTCTGCTCCTATTTTCTAGTTGTGAAATGGAGATGTCAGAGTTACCTACGCCAATATTTGTGGTGTGAATTAAATGATATAATCAAGGGGGTTCAAAAAAGCCTGGGTCATAGTGAGTTTCCTATTACTACGTTATTCTAGTCTGATATCTAAGGAACAATACTGGATAGTGAGCTGCTGACAGTTTTCCACATTGAACTTCTACCTTTCTCTTATGATTAAAATATGTCATCTTATGTAAGCTTTCTGGGGTTGGTTTCATAACCAGTGATAACTAAATTTATGTGGCATCATAATTATGTAAAAAGAAGTAAATGTAAAGATATGACCCTCCAATGTGGCACCAGGTGTGGAGGCCTCAGCATGGAGGGATGGGAGCTCATGTTGGGTTGGGCGTAGGAGGTAAGACACCACGGTGTTGGCAGGTAGCTTGCCAAGTTCGAATTTGGCCTTGAACATGTCCCTTCTGCATTCTACAGCCCACTGCCATGACATCAATGGAGTGAAGATACAATAACATAGAATTTGGTGTGTGTGTGTGGAGGGGGTGGGGTGGGGTCACACCAGGTACGAGATCAAAAGAAAACAGAAGGCGGATATAGTGTTCATCTCAATCTGAATTTCCTCTCCTTCATCTTCTCTGGACCCCAAGGGGAGAGCTGGGCTCTGAATCTTCTCCCTCACCTTATGGTAGTCTTGGTTTAGGGTGTTAGAGATGACGAAAGAAGTCAGTGACATGTGTATGTGTTATGGAAATTTGAAAAAACTAGTGATATCAGTCTTTAGGAAGTCACATTTCCCATGATTGGAGGGGGCTAGTTGGAGGTTGGGGCTAGGGGTGGGGAAGGGAGAGAACAAAGAAGTAAGGCTTATAGCTCAAAAAGGTAAATACATTCCTCATGTTGGACCAGACCTCTCAGTACCATTAATTATGAGAGATTCATGCAGAACATCCCCAACCAGGCTGCAACCGATACAGATGCAGTTGCAGGACTCTCAGAAAATGCCCAGTCAACACTACTTCATTGACTATTTCCATCGTGAGTGCCAGAAAACTGCCTCACTAGAAGGGGTGTGAAGAGACCTTGTTGCAGATGGAGAGAGAAAATTCAGGCCTTCTTCAAGTGGACCAAGAGCTACAGCGGGATTGCAGGGAACAAAGGTTAAGAAGTGGTTTGGATTAAAAAGTTCCATTTCTCCTTCACCCCCATATACCCAAGTTAAGAATCCTGGGAGCCTCAGCAGATAGTTTAGGCTACTCTTTTTTTATGTGCAGAACAATGTGAGGAACAGAATTAGATCAGCCTGGGAATCTTGTCAGACATACACAGCAACTCATTTGTCTTTTCTTCACTTCTCTCCCAAAACAAAGCAACCAAAACCCAGAAATGGAGAATTGTCTTTTAAATACCACATATTCGCACTTCAGAAGGCAAGTCTGTTAAAAGAAGAAATGCTTTCTATTCACTCAAGATATATGTGTGTCTACATATTCTCTCCTGTGTGCTAGACACTGTGCTGGGCTCTGTGGGTACAGCAGTGAGCAATTCAGATACACAGAACTGAAACCAGAGGAGAAGAAACATAAAGAGAGAAACAGTGATGAACAGTGACACTTAGGACAGAAGAACAGAGCCTATGGGAGTACACAGAGGGAAGATTTAAATGATCACATGTCTTGCATGGAAATAGAATAAATCTAAGGCTGTTTATTCTTTTACTACTTGAAAAGTCCAAACTCAGAGCTATTTGATCTACTTGGTTAACCAGACATTCAAGCTTTGCCTGCCTGTTCCTTTCTAAAACTGCCAAAGAATCTCTAAGTGGGTCCTAAAGCATTTTCAGGGAGGCATACAACGGACACTGCATTGATGCTGCTCTGGGAAGTTTGTTCCATTCCTTTGTCACTTCTAGTTTTCACTTATCCTATTTATTGATTTGATAAAAAGTGACTAATGTCTTCTATTCAATTGTTTCAACATCCACGAAGTGCTGAGAAGCACCCTTGATCCCACCTCTCTATTGGAAAGATTGGCTATACTGTCTTAGAGGACTTTTATTTTTTGAGACAGAGTCTCATTATGTCACCCTCGATAGAGTCCTGTGGTGTCACAGCTCACAGCAACCTCAAACTCTTGGGCTTAAGCAATTCTCTTGCCTCAGCCTCCCAAGTAGCTGGGACTATAGGAGCACACCACAGCACCTGGGTATTTTGTTGTTGTTGTTGTCATTGTTGTTTAGCAGGCCTGGGCCAGGTTCAAACCCTCCGGCCCCGGTATATGTGGCCGGCACCCTAACCACTGAGCATGGGCACCGAGCCTTAGAGGACTTTTCACAGAGAAATGTGCTGGCCAACAGAGAAAACCTGTTGTTAACATGCTGTCTAAATCGTTTGAACGCAAAATGTTAATATGTGATAATCCTTTTGTCTCCTTGCATTCCAAACACCCACAAAACACTTAACCATAGTAAGGTACAAAAATGCAAAGCTCATTTACCTAGTGTTTATTTCTTTATTCTGAATCAGTGGAGTGGGTACACTGAACTCCTCAACCAACTGAAATAAATTTCAAGGAGCCTACTTGAATTAAAATAAGGATCTCCAAGAATATTTAGAATTGGGAAATAATTTTGAGGTTTCTATTCCATCTTAATTGGACAAAAGAGAAAACCAAGTCCCAAGGAGATTGGATGATGTAGCCACAAGCACTGGGCTCACACCTGTGGGCCACTAACAGAACCCTTAGCGTTGGGTACTTTTTTCCTGCAACCATCACTGAATCCCCACAGCCAACCACTGTGTCTGGTACACACCAACCACAAAACACATAGTATCTAAACAAATGAATGGTTGCCAAAAGTGTCTCAGGCACTATTCTAGGACTTCTGCATGTTTGAACTTGTTCACTCCTCCGCCCATTTCTGTTAGGGACTGAGGCACACAGAGATTAGTATATTTGCCTAAGATAACACATTGAAAAGTACAGGGCCTGGATTTGAACCCGGGCATTCTGACGGGTCTGAGACTGTGCTGTACCCACAAGGAAATGATGAATACACACCAACATATATAACACTGAAGGATGAGGAGAGGTCTGAGGAAGCAATTTATTTTGTTTTGTTTTGTTTTGCAGCTTTTGGCCGGGGCTGGGTTTGAACCTGCCACCTCCAGCATATGGGGCTGGTGCCTTACTCTATTGAGCCACTCTGTTGGTGCCACCCAGAGGAAGCAATTTAAAAACAACAAAATAGAACCTGAGTATCATATAAATGTACAGGATTATCACCACATCGATGCCTTGTGATATATACACACAAACTAGAGTCTGATAACAAGCCCCTTATCTATAACACAACCCCCCATCAGATGCCAGAGACTGTGGTTTGCTGATCTACAGCTTAAAAACGATGTGATATGGGCAGCACCTGTGGCTCAAAGGAGTGGGGCACTGGCCCCATATACCGGAGATGGTGGGTTCAAACCCAGGTCTGGCCAAAAACTGCAAAAAAACCCCAAACAGTGTGATATATGATAGGGTACAACATTTACATTCTTGGCATGCAAATTTTGAATTATAGCAATTGATTTTATTTTGTTCATAAAAACTGAATTATGAATATAAAAATCATAGTATAATAACCACTTTTTGAAAGGTAGCTCACTAAATCCACTTTAACTTTTAAGTGCCAGGGGCATAATATCACAAGAAGTTAGCGCTATTATCTGCCAGTATTATGATCCTTGCACTATCATAAAATTTCCTTTGCACTAAATTTGTATATTATCTCTGGGTCTGCTGATATTTCTAATGTCACCATTGCCACTCCCATTAGTAACTTAGTGATTATTCCTTGGAAACCTCCTACTTAAAAACTCACTTGGATAGAGCTGATTTTATTAAACCTGACATTCAAGATGACTGCAAGTGAATTCAGGGTTCTCTTTAAATCCATCCTAAAAGACTTTTCCTGGCTAACTGAGCCAGTGGTCTAACATAGCCTGGTTGCTGTGGGGTGTGACAGGTACTCTGGGGCTTTCTGGCATTGGAAGTAGCATAGAAGGAATCTTTCATGGTGTCCTTGCAGTGACCTCTGTTTGTGGGCTTCTTCCTGTCCTTCTCCACGCCTCCCCTCTCCTTCTGAGCCTGTTGTTCAGAATTTCCAGGCACTGGCAAATCTGCATAGACGCCTCCATCAGACCACCGACCCAGAGGTAAGTCTGTGACTGTTTCATTTTTAAAGATGTCTGTGCCTCAAGCTTGTAAATAAACCACAATAACTTCCTTTCTGAATTCATTGATGTTTGGACAATCCCTTGTAAATTCCTATTCCACGGGTGCACATGAGAATTCATTCCCCAAAATGTGATTGTTCCCAGGGAGGATTGAAACAGACATCAAGGAAACTACAGGATTGTTTTGGTGTCTGAGTCATGATGACTGAGTCACCAGTCCCCAAATAATATCAGTATAAAGT
Organism: Perodicticus potto; assembly: GCA_963574655.1. NCBI lineage: Eukaryota > Metazoa > Chordata > Mammalia > Primates > Lorisidae > Perodicticus > Perodicticus potto. Next base: position 5,324 of record CAUYRH010144269.1, read on the forward strand.
GAAAATAACACCTTCCTCACATCAGCAGATCTCACCAGCTCCCATGGAGGACAGGAAGGAGCCCAGGCCTCTGAGCTCCCAGGATATCTACCAGCCATAGGGGAAATGTCCTCCTGAACTCACCCCACCTGGCTCCGTGTAGCAGCAAGGGAAGTCTATGAGGTGCACAGATAACTGTGTTCTTTTCCAGGTGAGATCCAGGCTGAGAATGGCTTGCCCAAACTCACATCTCTAGTCTTGGTGTTGGTACTTAAAATGCTGAGTTGTTGAGAGGAAGTTTCCATGGATCGTCCCTCACTGAAAATGCAGTGATTTTCACAGTTCTCTCATTCATCCCTATAAGGATCACAGACTACGGCACTCAGGCAGGATTCTAGCTCTGAAACTCTATGCAAACTTACCTCCTAGAAAGCCTTTTCTGAATTTTATGATTACAAAACGCAAGAAAACCAAAGTATCCTGCTACTCAGACACAATGTTTTGTATACAAAATGAAAATACCGCAGAGGTGCTGTAGGTACTAATAGGTCTCAGTAATCTTAAAATGAGATGCTAAAAAAGACTTTCTATTTTTCAGCTCAAAGAGCAGCAGGAGAGGAGACCGAATCCAAGGGAATTATGAATCAGAGCTGTTATGCAAGGTAGAGGGAAAAATAAAAATAAAAAACCAAGATTCTAAGTCCCAAAATATCCCTACAGGAAGCTCAGTGGAACAATTTTCCATGGAAAACAGGAGACATGTCTGTGAATAATGGGCTGGGCAGGGCTGTGAGTGAGCTCAGGAGCCTTGGAGGGAAGAGGGAAAGGCTGGCTGGCCCGGCCACAGGAACGCAGTTGTGGGTCCAAGGCCAAGGCATCGAATATTTATATTCTGCTTATAAAATGTGCCATTTATTAAGAAATTCTGTCACATGCTACTGTGCCCAAAGGGTTCCATAAGGTCACATCCTTTACCATTGCCGTCTCTCCTTGTCATTGGGCCAGCGTCCTCGAGACTGGCTTTCCTCTAGAAACAGGAAGGTGGGAGTAACGCCTGGTAGGGACTCTTAGTGACATGCCTGGAACATTTATGGCACCTAGGATGGGTTAAAAGGAAAAAATATACCTACGTACTAGCTGCCTTTTTTCAATAGTAAGGAGTTTGAATATCAAGAGCTGGTCACTCAGAATTTAAATATAAGATCAAGTTTAATGATGAGAAGTGGAGACTTGAAGATCAAAACCGTGCCTCTGAGACCCGAGACCCTGAGAACGATGCTGCATCCTCTCATTCTTCTGTTTGGGGACCCCTGAATGCCCAGTGTGATGACATCAATAGGAAAAAGCTAAACTCTGCCTAGGGACAGTCTCAGCTTCTTCTGCTCATAACCCCTCACCTCTGCCTTCAGAGGCCACTCTGTCTGCTGGCCCTACTGCCTTGGGCAGTGGGGGTCCAGGGGCAGCATTCACCACTCTGCTTCCTTCTGATCACCCCGCTGGACATAACCTCTTCCCACTCCAGGCTGCCCATGGGTGCGCCTCAAGTGCCACCCCTAGGCGTCACCCAGGAGCCCAGGGCAGGAGTCCAGGGTGTGGGAACCTGAGACCCTGGCGGGAGGCACCTGGTGGCTGGAATGACTCAGGCAGGGAAGCCCTGAGTCGTCCTTGGGGAGGCTCTGCGGAATTTCCTCTCTAGCCCCACCCAAGAGGCCATTTACCTGCAATGCTGAGAGGAGGCAGGGCTGCCAGCTGCAGGCACGACGTGTCCACGGTGACTGGAAAGGGCTTTCTGTGGTGTGTGTCCTCTCGGCAGCTGGGGGGCCCTGCCACAAGGACAGAGAGGAAAGCAAGGTGGGGGTCTGAGGACTTCAGGAGGCTTGTCCCAGCAGCGTCCCTTTAGAGTTCTATGCTTGATCTCTTTCACAAAAGGCTCAGAAAACGCAGGAGAGAAGAGGCTTCCTCAAGGCTGCACAGCCAGGCAAAGGCAGCTGGGCGGAGAACCCAGCTTACCTCACAGTATGCTTGCCTGTAAGAACATACTGGGGAAGAGCCTCAGGTAACATACCTTAGATGTCCTAGTACAAAAGGCAGCCAACAGGGCCTCCCGGTGGCTCACACCTGTAATCCCAGCACTCTGGGAGGCCGAGGTGGGGTGGATTGCTGAGCTCAGGCATTCCAGGCCAGCCTGGGCAAGAACAAGACCCTGTCTCTACTAAAAATAGGAAAAACTAGCCAGGTGTGGTAACAGGCGCCTATAGTCCCAGCTACTCAGGAGGCTGAGGCAAGAGGATGGCTCAAGCCCAAGAATTTGAGGTTGCTGTGAGCTGTGTCACCACAGCACTCTATGGAGGGCAACAGAGTAAGACTCTGTCTCAAACAGACAGACAGACAGACAGACACCCCAAAGTTAGCAAACAGCATGTTTTTGAGAAGGGGGTAGGCATACCAGGACAGTGAAACAGTGCAGATTTAGGACTCCCCCTTTACTTTTGTATCTGTGTTGCCAGATGTGGGCAGCGCGTTGCTCCTCGGCCATGGGTTTCTTGCAGCATAGACGTAGCCCAGTAACTCACAGACCATGCTCGTCAGTGGCTCTTGGATTGGGAGCTGGCCAACACCAGGTTTTATGTAACATTCAGGAAGTATATCAGCACCCTTGCATTTTAACTTCTGGCTGGGTTACAACACAGAAAATGACTTCATGGCTTGTGAATTCTTGCCCAGGGGTAGACCCAGCCCGAGGCCACCCGGTGCTGCTCTGGCTGGACACCAGCCTGGTCCCCTCTTCTTCTTTCCAGGCTGCCTACCTGACTCAGAGACTGTGGCTTCCTGAGTGATGGCTCCTGGGTCTCGAGTCCTATACGACACGAGGCATCCAACTATTCTGCCCAGTTTTGTTTCATTTTGTTTTGGTATTCTCTTCTCATGACAAAGATGTTCAATTTCTTGGAAGGACTAGTGGGGCAGGTAAATTTGGCTCTGGGAAACTGACCCATCAGTATTTTCAGATTTCAAGAAGTAGAGTGAGCTGGAGATATTAGTCTTTTGTTATCAATTAAAGATCAACTTTCTGTTTTCTAGGATCTGCCATACTTCACATTACAACAGTTTCTCATAAATGCTTGGTTAATATCAATCCTACAACTTTCACACATGGTTCAAAAAGAGTCTGAGAATGTCTGCAAACAAGGATAGTCAGAGTTACCTATTCTAGCTCGTAAAGGCTCTTTGCAGAAACTGTATGTTGGTTGCATGATAAAGGTACCTTAGGTACTTTGTTTAGGATGTTCAAACATGGTGCAAAGGCCTGAATGATGAGATCTTCCCCCTCCCCTCATAGCCTTTCAGTTTTATGTCTTTAGGTGTCTGAAGTTGGCATAATAGCATATATAAATAATACTTCCTGTATGTTGCACCACACTTGCTTAAATTGCATGGCGTGTTATCTTTTTGAAATGTACTGTGACCATTTACACTGTCTTCAGAAAGTCATGTGTCACTTAACAATGGGGATCCGTTCTGGGAAATTCACCATTGGCCAATTTCACTGTTGCGTGAACTCATAGACTCCACTGAGACAGTCCTGGGCAGTGCAGCCTACTGCACACCTAGGCTGTATGGTGCAGCCCATTGCTCTCAGGCTGCAAACCGCATAGCATGCTACTGTCCTGAATACTGCAGACAGGTGTAACATATATGTGTGCATCTAAACACATCCAGACATAGAAGAGGTATAGTACAAATATGGTATCATATTCTCATGGGACCACCATGGTATATGTGGTCTTACCTTGACCAAAACATCCTTACCCAGCACCTGACTATATTAATTGTTATTACTGCTACCATTGTTGATAGGTAGTATTTTACAGCAAAGGAAACTAAATAACCAGAGAATCAATACATTTGTTCTTAGGGCCCATATCATGTCCAGGGTTAAAATTCAGACTTTTCTTAACCTTAATCATGAATTTAAGTAACCAAGGATTTATGTAATATGTAGCTTTTGTGTCTACTTCATTAATATTGGCTCTTATCTTAATTAATTTCCTTTTCTTAGGTCTTTTTAACTTGTTTTGTTGTTGTTTTCTTCTTCTTCAGTTTCTTAAAACTCATCCTAACCTGCATTTTAAGAATTTCTTCTATAATAAAGAAGGTACTTATTTAAAGCTGTTTCCTCTAATACAAAGCTTCTTGGATACCATAGGTTTGCCACAAGGTCCTTTGCTTTGAATGACTCCATAACTTGTCATTTCAGCCTTGACCTTCTGTTTGCTCTGGGGATACTTCATGAGAGTGCACACCAATTTCTAAGTGTTTAAGCTTTGGACTTTACAAAATTTATCTAATATTTTTGGATTTTGATCAGAGACTGATGGTGCTAATATCTTTGCTTTCTTCAACTATTTAAAATGTCCTTCACCACTCTGGGAAGCCAAGGCGGGTGGATTGCTTGAGCTCATGGGTTGGAGACCAGAACAAAAAGGTTTCAAGGAGTGTGATCTTGGCAGAAAGGAAGAGGTGGGAGGGAGGAAGGAAAAGATGGAGGGAAGGAGAGAAAGAAAGAGGGAAAGCAGAGCTGGGACTTCCATCTCTGGCCCTTGAGGACATCTGTGCTCCTGGTTCTTGGCCTTTGGGATTGGACCAGGACTTTCTCATTGGCTCTCCTGGATCTCAGGCCTTCAGGTTTAGGCTGGAACTATGCCAGGTTAGCTTTCCTGGGCCTCCAGCTTGCTGGCCACAGCCCTTGGGACTTCTCAGCCTCCATAATCTCATGAGCCAATCGCAAATAATAAATCCATGTATATGTGTGTGTCTATACACACACACACACACACACACACACACACACACGCACATGCTATTAGTCCTATTTCATTTTGCTGGAGAACTCAATACCAAGTGTTGATGAGGGTGAAGAGGAAGTCCTGCACAGTATTGGAGTATAAACTGGCACAACCACTTTGGGGAACTGATAGGGTATACTAAAGCTGACAAATATGTAGACCTTCCAATCAGCAATTACATCTTTAGGAATATAGCTGTTAATGGAAAAAGAACCCAAACTCTCTAAAATAATTTAAGGAGGTTCTGCTACAACCCAAGGAACATGTTCTCAAGAGGTCTTTGGGAAATGTGCCCAAGTTGGCCAGGTTACAGCTTGGTTTTATACATTCACGGAGATAGGAATTACAGATAAGACTGTAAACCAGTACAGGGAAGATAGATGTCAGTTCAGTCTGAAGAGGTGGGACATCTTGAAGCAGGGGCTTACAAGGCACTGGTGGGTTTTAGGTGGCAGTTGGCTCAAAGAGGTAAGCTTTGTCTAAAGACCAGGAGTCAGTGGAAAGGAATGCTTGAGTTAAAGAAAGGGCAGGGAATAGAAAGAACGAAAGAAAGAGAGAGAAAGCAGAGTTGGGACTTCCATCTCTGGCCCTTGAGAACGTCTGTGCTCCTGGTTCTTGAGCCTTTGGGGTTGGACCAGGACTTACACATTGGCTCTGCTGGATCTCAGGCCTTCAGGTTTAGGCTGGAACCATGCCAGGTCTTTCTTTCTTCTTCCTTTCTGCCAAGATCACACTCCTCGAAACCTCTTGGTTCCATTCCCCACCCTGGCTGGGCGCGGTGGCTCACGCCTGTAATCCTAGCACTCTAGGAGGCTAAAGTGGGTGGATTGCTTGAGTTCACGAGTTCGAGAGCAGCCTGAGCAAAGCAAGACCCCCATCTCTACTAAAAATAGAAAAACTGAGGCAAGAGGATCGCTTGAGCCCAAGTTGGAGGTTGCTGTGAGCTATGATGCCACGGCAGTCTGGCCAGGGCAACACCTTGAAACTCTTCTTTTTTTTCTTTCTCAACAAGGAAAAGAAAAAAAGAAAAGAAAAGAAAAGGGGGTCTTCTGTCTGTCATATGATGCTATACCAGAGACAGGTGAGAAAGTAAGCCACATTATACAAGGCTAACAAAACCCATTTAATGAGATTTTACTGTGTGTGTGTGACTCACTGAATCTTAGAAAAGAATTTGAGTGAGAATTAAAAAAAAAGGTCAGAGCTGAGTCCTTATTTGCAATAGTAATGTGTATAGATATTCACCAAAAGGCTTACAAGAATGTCCGTAGCGGTTTTGTTCATAAGGTCCTCAAACAGGAAACCCAAATTTTCATCAAGGCTATATTTAATAAATACCTCAGTACTGTGCAATGGCCGTGGGTAAGAATGATTACACTATTGGTACCCGCACATCACGGATGAATCTCGCAAACACTATGTTGAGTGAAGGTAGCCAGTTGCGTGAGAGTACAGGCTGTATGACTTAACATGGTTTTTATAGAATACAGAAACAGGCAAAACGAACCTACGGCGTTAGAAATCAAGACTGCAGGTACCTTCAGGGGACGGAAGGGTGCCTTGGAAGGGGACAGGCGGATGGTTTCGGGGCTGGTTTTTGGCCTAAATGCTAGCACAGGCACGATCACTGTGAGAATCTGAGCAGCTGCACGCTTGGCTTGGCGTTTTTCTGTTGTATGTGGCACACTCCAGCAGACGTTTTTCCCAAAGAACGCCCTGATGCGGGGCTCTGGACTGCACTTATTATGAAACAGGATGAGAAACGTTTTCTATTTTTTACGAGGTAGAATTGAAATTTCAAGGAAAGTTGTGTCAGACCCTGTGCCAATTCCTTCTCATATATCACTTTGTTTAATTGCTTAGACTGTCCATTGAAGTGAATACTATGATCCCTTTTCCAAATTAGGAAAATGAGGCACAGAATGGGTCAGTCTGTCTGAGACCACATATCTGCTAAGCAGCAGAGCCCTCTGACTCGAGAGCTTTGGTCTTCAGTGTGACCTGATCATGAGGGGATGGAGGTGCAGCCTGGTGAGGCTGAGGGGCTGCCGTCAGAGCAACGCGCAGGGCCTCCAGCTCAGCTTGTCTTTCTGCAAAGTGCAAAAATGATCTTCTGCCCTGACGTATTATAGGAATTGTTTAGAGATACTTCAAATCTCAAATGAAACATCAATAATCTTTCCTTGAACTTCTCGACTTCTCCTGCACATTGATTTTATTTCACTGCCCTTTGTCATAAACCTGGTATTGTTTATGGTGTCATTTTACACACTAAATTCCTTCCATAACAACTTTTACTCTATGGTGTGTGTAACAATTAAAAACACTTGCATTATGTGATCCACTCAATTCAGTTTAATAACCTTAAAGAATTATTTAAGGCCTTACTTCATAGTAGATTGAACTCAGATCAAAGAATGTTTATTCAAAATGCCTGTTTCTAAAAAGCTTTGGCTCATAATAAAAGGTGCATTTAAAATAAAGCTGAAATGCACAACTTAAAACCTTCTGGAAGAAGAAACTCACTGAGGATAACACAAAGGCTATATCGAATATTAAATTTAGCTCTAAACTTTCTGGAAGATAAAAAGTACATAAATCTCATTATCTGATAAAAGGAAACTGATCACTTAGTCGAAGAAGATAGTTTTCCAGATATAAATTTCCAAGAGGCATGCCAAAGAAACTTATACAACTTCATCAAAAGGATTGGCAATGAGTAATCTGAATTAAATGTGGAATGATATTCAGAAGTGTCATCTTAACAAGAAAATCTTACAATCTCAACAGACCTGAGTTTTATTTTTAGAGAATGAGTTCAAGGAAAAAACCAAAAGAATAAAGGAAGAAAGATTTTGCATTTATAAAGGAGACAATTTATTCCTCCTAACTGTAACACAATGTCCTCTAGATTCACCCATGTTGTCACAAAAGGTTACAGTTAACGACAACATACTGGATATTTCAAAACAGCTAGAAGGGAGGATTTTGAAGCTTTTCACCATAAGAAGTGGCAAGTGTTTGAGGTGATGGATATGCTAATTGTCCTGATTTGATCATTACACAGTGTATACATGTACTGAAATATCACCATACTATACAATTGATATTTGTCAATTAAAAATGAAATAAAACTTCAAACAAACCAACCAATGCATCAGAGGCCAACTCGGCCCTGGGACAGTGTGGCTGTGGTGGCAGGTCAGCCCTCAGACCCGGGATTAGGTGATCACTCATCGGTCAGGGCCAGGTGCCCTCCACCTCCTGTGCCCTAAATTTCTTATCAAGGGAAAAATGGAAATAATAGTACTTTCCTTGTCCACCTCATGGTTAGAGCACTCTGTGAAATGTGAAATGCTACATCAATGTAAATCCATCATCTTAACTGTAGTGGTGTCATCAAAAAGGGAGAGAAACCCAATCATATTTCCCAAGGTTGAGAAGTAGTTAAAATTTGCCATTCACCATTTGCCTGGAAATCCTTACTTTGGGGGTGATTTCATTTGTTCCACTCACTGTCTTTTCCAATGTATTCAGGAAGGGTATTTATTAGAGAATCTCTATGAATCAGCACAGAATTACAAAAATGTGACCTTTTACGAGGAGTTATGCTTGCCCAGTGTTTTGTCCTTTCCCCATGGCATAAAACTATAAACAAAAACATTCCCTCATTTCAAGTTACAAGAGACATAAAATTTGGGGACATAAAAGTCACTGAGGACTTTATCCTTCAGAAAAGCATATTCCTGTCAAGAGACAGTCATAGAAATTCCAATCTAGAAATTTCCAGTGCGCTCAAGACTATGTAGTGTGTGTGATGTGCATACGTGAGCGAGTGTGCATGCGTGCACACACAACCATCAAACAATCAGGGCCAGAATTCAGGACCTTCACTGTTCTCTTTTCCCTGAGTAGCTCTGTGGTTGCCAAAAGTGATGTTCTGAATCTGTCAAGCTGCAGAGGCTACCACCACTGCTGAGATGGGAAAAGCCTGTGCAGTGTTTGACCACAAAAAGATAGCACCCGTCACCTACGCACCCATATGTCTGTGCCCCACCTCCCTCTCAGCTGCGCAATCCCCTGCATGGCTGTAGTCACCGCAGCAAAGGCCCATGGTGCAGAAGGTAAACTAGAGGAGTGAGGTACCACCGGGCCTCAGGGGGGACAGAAGGGAGTCCACGGAGGCCGTTGTCATTTCTCAAGGTAGCATAAGCGAAAGGAGAGAAAGGTCCCTGCCAACACAAAAACAAATACTTGCGATTGAATGAGTTGGCGTATGTTCCATCCCAGCCAGCCAGTATTGCCATTACTGACCAAGACACACATCGAGAACGGCTTCCTTATCCACACGGACGAGTTGAAGCTGTATTGATGTGGACATTTTTATACATTTGTGTCATTCTAACCATGGTCAATCTAAACAAAAAGTAGGCTTCGGAAGAACCGAACGTTTCCATGTGAGTACCCAGTAGTGTTTCTCCAAGCGGGGTTCTAGACCACACGCGTCAGCATCAGCTGGGAGGGCGAGATAAAATGCAGATTCCCGGGCCCCACTACTGGTCGACAGAGGCCGCTTCTCCAGGGTTGTCACGCAGGAATTTCCCTTTCAATCAAGTTCTTCTGATCAAATCTTTGCACAACACATTTTGAGAAGGTCTACCCTTAGACTTAATTCAGCCAGGGTTGCCCCCTGGTATTCAGTACACCAGATGCCCATTTACGAGCAGCTCTGGGAGACAAGAGGAAGGCCCCGTGTGTGTTGTGTCTCTGCTCTGTGTGACTGTGAGCATCAGAACCAATGGCTCTGTCCGGCAGCCTCTTTGCTTTGGGAACCGAAGCACTATGAACACACAACATTTAAGGAAGCGGCCCGTGGGTCTTTCCGCGAAACCCGGAACTTCATCATTCCTTCTCATTTGGACTTTTAAATTTTATGTTAACTGTTCCCTTCATCTCCCTTTTAGTTAGAGTTTAAAAATCATTAAAGCTGGCTCGGCACCCATAGCACAGTGGTTATGGCGTCAGCCACATACCCCAAGGCTGGCAGGTTCAAACCCAGCCTGGTCCAGCTAAACAACAATGACAACTGCAACAAAAAATAGCTGGGCATTGTGGCCGGCGCCTGTAGTCCCAGCTACTTGGGAGGCTGAGGCAAGAGAATTGCTTAAGCCAGGAGTTGGAGGTTGCTGTGAGCTGTGACGCCACGGCACTCTACCAAGGGCAACATACGGAGACTCTGCCTTTAAAAAAAAAAAAAATTCATTAAAGCCAATGGACTATATCCATAAGCCCGCAGGACAAATGCGGTGTCCTGACAATTTAGGAGTAACAAAAAAAATCAAAAAACTGTCCTCTAGCTGGGCTCAGTGACTCATGCCTATAATCCTAGCACTCTGGAAGGCCGCGGCGTGTGTATCTCCTGAGCTCAGGAGTTCGAGACCAGACTGAGCAACAGCAAGACACCATGTCTAAAAAAAAAATAATAAACTGTCCTCTGAAACCTGCTTTCTCTCCACACCCTACATGAATGGACCGTAGCCTGTTCCTATAGCACAGAGGATGCTGTGATTTTTCAGCAGATATGCCCGAGGGAAGATTTGCCCTGTCCCTAGATTGGGTTCACCCACCTCCAAGCCAGAGACACATTTGCTATCTCTGTGTCCCACACACCATCCAAGAATAAGGACTTGCCCATTATGCCCTCCAAATAGTCTGTTAAGCAACATTTTCCAAATAGGATGATGAAAAGGTGAAGGCTACATGTCAAATCCATTAAGACTGACCTTTCTGATTCACTCTGACTCCAGCCAGCCTCTGCAAAGCTGCTTCTGGGTAGCCAAGCCCTCTCCGCCCTCTTCTCTGCCTGAGAACAGACTTCCTTTGCCGACTCCCCCTTTCTCTCCTCCCCTTTAGGCACAGAGTGGCTGTAACCGTCTCCCTGATTGATGAGAATAAGCATGACATTCTGACCCGCCACCCACCACGATGACAGCCCTCACCTCCCTTCTTTTGATTCTTTGATACTTTCCCACCAAATTTGTAGTTATGAAAATAAGAGCTACGAGGAGAAAAAAGAACAAAAAAGTATCAAAACGAAGCATTGTAGCATTTTCTTATCATTACCATGATTCTAGCCTGACTCTAGGTTTATCTGTATTTCCAACAACTTAAACCTTTGACCTACAAAAGTATGACAAAACTGACACTGACTTTTTGTTTAGTGCCATATATGATGCTATCTTTTACACCATATGAGATTTTTATTTACACCTGACATTTTGATGCTGAGGCATTTATCTCGGGTATAGGCATCACAGATTGTGCTGCTCTGACCCTGGTTAAAATTGAACAATAGGGAAAATGGGGAGAAGGAGGAGAAATAAATAATCCTCATCACCAAAATTCAAATCAAAAGCCCCTTTATTTTAAAAATCCAAGTAGCCTGGCTTGACGCCTGTGGCTCAGTGGTTAGGGCCAAATGCACTGGGGCTGGCAGGTTTGAACCTGGCCTGAGCCTGCTAAACAATAATGACAACAACAACAACTAAAAAACCCAGGCATTCTGGCCGGGGCCTGTAGTCCCAGCTACTTGGGAGGCTGAGGGAAGAGAATTGCTTAAGCCCAAGAGTTTGAGGTTGCTGTGAGCTGTGATGTCAAAGCACTCTACAGAAGGCGACATAGTGAGACTCTGTTTCAAAAAATAAATAAATAAATAAATCCAAGTAGCCTATGTAATAATGAAATGGCCAGGAGAGTCTACAAAAAGAACATGCCACCACCTTTTATTATAAGAAACAAGCTTTCCGAATTTTCCAGTGTGTTTTTGAGTGTACTGTGTGTCAAACTGAGTGGATAAACTTCAACCATTTCAACTGTACCCTATCCCTATCCTACAATCCTCCCGTAGAGAAGCCCACAGGTTGGCACTGACATTTTGCTGTATTTGTTGCTCCAAAGTTAAACCGTCTAATGGGGCTTTACTCTCTGACCTGACAGCACCGCACCCCAAGTTCTGTTGCTTGTTCCCCACCAAGTTGGAGGGTTTTCCCCTGGGCTTTCCCAGGGGATCACAACTGTAACGTCATGTTCACGCTGTGCTCTGAGCCTAGCAAGAGTTGCTTGCAATGAGCTAACCATAGTCTCTAACCTCCAAAAACAGGGAAGAGTTTTAGAAAGGAATTACAACAATTAGCAAAACCAGAGAAAAGAGAGTCAAACCACTATAGGATTGAAGTACCTTAGAGCCCCTTTGTTCCTTTCAGCCTGTACAATTTGTATCGGTGACAGAGAAGCTCTAGTTGGATTTTCTTTAGATCATTTCTCCTCCTTAAAACTGAGCTTTAGAAAGTTGGTGCTTGCTGGCTTTGTGTGCTAGATCTCTGCCTCGCCATGGACTTGATGGTTCCCAAGTCAGCAGTGTCATGGCGGGAGCTTCCTTCCCAACCCGCTTTTGTGCTTGTTCATGGAGGTGCTGTTAGTTTCTCTGTCCGACACGCTAATTACAACATGGAGTACTGTTGGGAGAGGGTGGATGGACAGACTCTGGAGTGTTTCAAGGCTTGGCTCAGCCAGAGTAAGTTTGAGCAGCCCTACAGGGCCTTGTTCAGAGCTTGACAGGCAGTGAGCGCCCAGCAGGAGGTCTGTCTCTGCCGCCTTCCTGGGACCAGGCCACTCTCTGCCATGTAGCTGGAGTTCTGGGCATTTGGTTTGGCCACCCAGCATCTCATCTCTGTCTGTTTGGGGAATTTCTGCTGAATGGCTTTTAGTGGAAGTTTAGGAGATCATTGTTGAAAATGCTCATCTGAAAATGCTAGTTGCACCAAAAAGTGCTTGTGATCGGCCAAACATAGTCTGTGTAGTGTCCAGTCTTCCTTGCGTCTAGGACAGTGGCCCCCAGCCTGGGCTCCACTGATCAGAAAAGCCCTCACCACACACAGGAGGAGCTCGTGACCCAAGAAGGAGAGGCCGGGCCTCAGCCTCTGTTCCATGGGGACAGAGCTGGAGGTGACCAAAAGGGTACCTTCCTGGGGCAAAGATGTCATCAGTGATGATAGCATTAATAAATGTCCCTGAACCAAGTTCTGGCTGATGTGGAGGACACAGGACCAAATCCAAGTATGGAATATGCCCCAGTCCCGCTTGCACCATGGTCAAGAGATTTACTAACAGCAAAAAGGACACACACAGCTTGTCACTCCTCTCGGACAACAGAACAGCAAGTGATAAAGGAAGCATGACCAGAGCAAAGGCTAAGAACCTGACTGCTGGAAGCTCAAGACTCCTACTGAGAATAAGAAAAGTGTCCTTTCACGAAAGAAATTAAATAAGTCGCGAAGCACTTGCTAAGTTTTAAATTCCAACTTGTAAGCTGAATCATCTAAATCCCTTCTGTGTCTTCTGCTCACTAAACTTGTAAGTAGCGGTGAATGAGCTTTCATTCTTTGGGAAGCTCTCTTGGCAATGACGCCACTGGGTTTCTACCTACGGTGTCCCCTCCCACCAGGCTTTTCTCTGGCCAGGGAGGTCTGCAAAGGGGAGCTGTCAAAACCAGTTTGGTAAATGAGTAGGAGCCGGGTGAGACTAGCAGCTGCAGCCACAGCCAGCCGCAAAGGCAGAATTTAAAGTAGAACAATCAAGAGATTGTTTTTAGAACGCTGGTGACATCATATACTGTGAACCTTTTATCCATTGTCTGCATGGGCCAGAGAAAGAAAGGGTCACTAATTACAGAGAAGCAGCTCAGGGAGCAATCTGGATTTCATAGCAGGAGCCTGCCCTCTCCTTGTCTGGTGGTGTAAACAATAACCTTTTTAAATCATCTCTGATAAAGGATGCTCGAGAACTATCACTCCCAATTCCCTGCCTACATCACTGGGCTGTTTGGGCTATCACCTGGGATGAGCTGCTTTCTTGGCATTCGTATGCTCACTTTTTAAGTTAAGATTACATGGTCAAGTGCAGAGTCCTGAGAGGCCCCCGTTGTACTCAGACATGCCATGCCAACTCCCTTCTCTGTGGTTATGGCTGCGTTCCTGCAACAGCAGCAGAGCTAAGTCCGTGGCTGGCCTGCAAAGCCCAAACTCTTTGTTATGTGCACCTTACAGAAAAGGTTTGCTGACCCCTCAGTAACATGCTGTCTTGCTTCTTGGCACTAAGGGAGGCACAGCAATGAAACCACGTAGTCAGATGTCCTGCTTCCCTGGCACTAACCAGACGCTGCATGGGATGAAATAGACCAAGAGTTCTCTTCCAAACACAGACCACCTTGGAATTTCAAAGGTGACCAGATGGTTGGAATTCCAATGCAGTCACAGAGCTCAGGGAACTAAAATCCCATTGGCACATCAAGGAAGGATTTGCTTTTATAGATGAAGATGTGAAAACTGGAGTGTTTTGTGGCCTTTCCAGATCTCATTGTAGTAGATCTTGGGTTTTAAAATGCCCCCCCAAAACCAACTAGTGTATATATTTGTTGAGATTCTAGCTTAGTTGTTATTAATCTTTCTTGGGGGTTGGGAAGAGAATGCCCTTTCTGAAAAATGACATATACACAGACACCCACAATTTTGTTTACAGTTTCTGGGATTCATTGGCCTCAAACAAATTAATCTATAAACCCCAGATTAAAAAACTCTAATCAAGTTTTCTGCTTGTTGTGGGAAAAAAATACAAACTAAAAGAAGTACTAGGGAAAGAATCTGTTTTCAATTAGCTTAATGAATAATGAGTAAGCACTTACTTGGCAATTAATTTAAAACTGACAGCATTTTACTAAATGCCAAATAAATGGTCCAGATAATAACATTATTGGAATTGAGGAAAGAGATTATTGTTGTTTAGTAAGGTGAGAGTAGCTTTCACAGAAGAAATGTGATTTGTCTATAATCTTGGATAAGAAAAACAAGCACAGAGGGCTGAGCTACAAACCTTGAACTTCAAGGTTCAGAGAGTTCTCAGCCTTGGGGGTCTCACGTGTGGGTCCCAGGCAAGGGAGAACCTAACACTCTGGACAGGACAGTCACCTACAATAATGTCTAGATGTCTGTTCAGATTCCACACTGCAACTAAGCTTTCAGAAGCTACGTTTGTTCAGAAACTCAAACCTGCCATTATCTGAAAAGGCTGTTTCAATAATCCTCCTTTTCCCACTTACATATGTGTGTGAGGCCAGATTTTCTTCATAGACGCCAATCGAGATAGTATATTGCAACAGACTCATTACATGCAAGAGCAGATAGGAGAATGCAGCCGTCTCCATTAAGGCTGATGACAAAGAGATTTTCAGAACTCCAAAACAGTGCCATTTTCCCTACTTACTGGGTTTTGGCTTTGGAAAAATATGAACAGGACATTATTGTGCTTTTAAAATGAATTAATAAGTATTTTTAAACATCTCAACTTTAATTTTTAATATTGTAAATACTAGTAGATCTAGCCTATTAAAAACAAAAGCTCCTCAGGATCCTTGATTTTTAAGCACTTTATTAAAAAGATCTCAAGAGCACAAAGTTTGAAAACTGTTGCCTTATATAAATCAAAGACAACCCAATGGCATGCCTCCCATGAGTCATGTTTCTCTAGAATGTTTCCCCCCATGTTTGTTTCTTATTTTTTCTGAGTTTGGCTGTGTGTCCGGGAACTCAGACAACTGGCCTGGCCTCATGGTCTGTAAAGTTCTTGCCATTCTGTTCCAAGTCTCCATGCAAAGCTAAGCCAGGTGGTTTAAGAATACCACATAGAAAGCAAACAATTCCCTGAGAAGACAAGCACAGAATATGGATTTCTTACAGTTTGATTATGAAGGTGGCATTGTTTTGCCATATAACTGGTATCTATCGAGATGGATATTGAAGAAATCAAAGTCATAGAAAATGTCTTTTCCAAAAATAACCTTATGTGGAATGTAGAGGTTTATGTCTTAACAGGAGATTTGATGGGTTGCACATGGCCACAATTTCTTTCTTTCTTTTTTTTTTTTTGTAGAGACAGAGTCTCAATTTATCGCCCTCGATAGAGTGCCATGGCGTCACACAGCTCACAGCAACCTCCAACTCGTGGGCTTAGGCGATTCTCTTGCCTCAGCCTCCCAAGTAGCTGGGACTACAGGCGCCCGCAAAAACGCCCGGCTATTTTTCTGTTTTGCAGTTCAGGCCCAGGCTGGGTTTGAACCCGCCACCTTGGGTATATGGGGTCGGCGCCCTACTCCATGAGCCACAGGCGCTGCCTGCCACGATTTCTTTATCACTCCATGGAGAAGTGGAGTTTATTTCCCCACATCCTGAATTTAACCTTGGTCCTGTGGTGGCTTAAACGGTCGATGATGGCACAAGGGACACTGGCCAGGTGTAGCGAGGGCTGTTAGAGGACTGACAGTTTCTGCTTTGGCCCCCTGGGAGCACTCGCTCCGGCTCTCTGCCTCTCAGCTCCCCCTGTCACGCTATGCAACTCCCAGTTGCACAGTGAGCAGCCATGTGTAGGTGCTATGGGCAGTGTCCCCAGCTGAGCTCCCAGCCCCCAGGCAGCACCCACTAGCAACTGCGCCAGTGAGCTGTTCTAGACGCTTCTGCCAATTGAACCTCAGGATGACTGTGGCCCCAGGTAACATCACAGGACTGGAACTGCCCAAGTGACCACAGTCAACACATACAACTCTGGGAAATAATAAAGTGATTGCTTTAAACTGTTAAGCTTTTTCTAGTTTGTTATACAGCAATAGATTAAAAATAAATATATATCATTTGAGGAAAGAGGCCCTGAATTGATGGAAGGGTGAGAAAGCTCTCTGAATTTCTTTACTTCCAAGACCCGTGGGATTCATTTGGACATTAACCAGCAGGGGGCGCTGCAGCTCCTGAAGTAAGCCTTTAGCATCAAGTGATTGGACCGAACCGATTAGATGGAGAAACTGGTATCCTACATTGTATTTGATCCAAAACACAAGGGACTACCAACTTTCTTTTCTATTACACTTATTCACTCAGCAATAAGTG
The DNA here is from genome assembly GCA_963574655.1 of Perodicticus potto. Classification (NCBI taxonomy): domain Eukaryota; kingdom Metazoa; phylum Chordata; class Mammalia; order Primates; family Lorisidae; genus Perodicticus; species Perodicticus potto. The sequence goes on from CAUYRH010144269.1 coordinate 22,140, forward strand.
GGTTAAGAGGAACATATTAGTAGGTTAGATCATAAAAGTTCCCCTGGGTTTGAAATTTAGATCGATTTTCCCACTCTTATGATCCCTTCTTGCCCAAGCCCATAATTCCAAGAATTTCCCAGCATCATTCCAAGAGCCTAAACAGTGTTTTAAACAGCTGCTAAATGTTGATGGTCTTATGATTTCTTAAAGGAATTTTTCTGTGGGTGGGAGAAGCCACTGCCTGTGGCTCTTAATCAAATGTTGAAAGTGCACCCACAACAGACATTGTGAAATCTGCAGAATTGCAATGTAGATAGAGGGTTTCCTCTTCCATAAATAAGGACTTGCTATAGCACACTCCTTATTGTCTTCTTTTTTGTTTAGGAAAAATACCTTTTTTTTTCGAGACAGGGTCTCACTCTGTCGCCCAGGCTGGATTGCAGTGGTGTCATCATAGCTAATGCAAACTCGAACTCCTGGGCTCAAGTGATCCTCCTGCCTCAGCCTCCCAGGTAGCTGGGACCACAGGAGCCTGTCACAACACCCTGTTCATTTTTCCATTTTTAGTGGCAACATAGGTCTTGCTCTTGCTCAAGCTGGTCTCCAGCTCCTAAGCTCAAGTGATCCTCCCACCTAAGCCTCCCAGAGTGGTAGGATTACACAGTGTGAGCCACCGTGCCTGGCATTTTTGAAAGACTGGTTTCCAAGGGCTTACTTTTTCTTTTTCTTTCTTTCTTTTTTTTTTTTTTTAAGAGACAGGGTCTCTCTCTGTCTCCCAGGCTGGAGTGTAATAGCACAGTTATAGCTCACAGCAGCCTTAGACTTCCTGCCTCAAAGAACTATTCTTGATAATGGAAAAAAGCTGAATGTGTGGCTCTAATAACCAGGGAGTTACTTAAGTCTCCCAAATCCCCTTTCACACATTTCCTGGGCACTCACTTACGAAGTATATCACCCAGGTTGGACAGCAGGACTTGACTGGCACATGACGGGCAGAAAGGTGGCCAGGGCAGATGTGACTTTCTCTGTCAACACACTAGCTTTTGCTTCCCTTAGCAAGAGTCTGGGGGTGACACTGCGCATTTACAGGTCCTCAGCACTGCATCGGGTTCCCATGGCGGTCTGGGCAAGGCATCCAGAGCCTTCACAAGCCCCATGAATTGGAAGCCTGAAGCTGCTGCTGTGTCCCAGGTTCTCTTTACCGCCTTCTTCCATGTCAGGGTTAAGGAGATTGTCACTCGACCAGTCTGAGTTGAAACTGTAGGTTAGCAGAAAGTTTGGGTGGGGGAAGCAGCCAGACTTCCATACACAGATAAAGTGAGCTATTCAGTCATGGGAGTGGAGAGTTTATCTCTGTATCGTGAGGATCTGGCCATCAATAGTAACAGAGGGAAACCCGATGTACCCTTTTTATTCTATCAAAAAACAAATAGGAAGGAGCTGCTTTGTATATGCCTGTGGTTGTTTTTTTTTTCTCCTTGACTGCTTTGGGCTTTTATTTTTATTAGATTTTTGAAATTCTATGTTCTGACTGGTTCTGTCCAATTGGGTGGCTTCCCACAGAGTGTGGAGCCTGGAGGCCAGGTGAGTGATCTTACTCTCAAATGATATAGTCAAACCTTGCGGGTCTGGGGACTTCTACCTGTGACCTAACATCCAAAGATTTGGTGTAAGTCCTTGAGTTAAATATCTTCAAAAGATTAAATTTGTGTTTTATGTATCTAGAAAAAAGATTGAATTTTTGTCTCCATTAAAAGTATTATATTACGCAAACCTTTCCGACCTTCCCAAAAGGAGTGAAACAAACAAATGAGTCAAATACTCCCTGGCCAGGACTTTATCAAATGCCTCGGTATTCCCAGTTTCAGTGACCTAGAAAACAAAAATGAAGTCTTAGACCTACTTACTCAACTTAACTGAGTTGTAGGGATAAAACTAGACCCTGTACTAGGGTTAAGCCACCAGGGCAGGGCTACCCTGATGGAGTGAGTTTATTCAGGTTTACTAAGGTTTAAATGTTCGCTCAAGGCAAGCTTCACCCTCAAGTATAAAGTGATTTTGAAATACTTCTGCTTGTGGACTGATTTTTCCCATGTTCCTGAAACTCTAATGTCCTACTTTCAACCAAAAGTCTCCCTACTCTCTGTTACTATAAAAAGCAAATGGGCAAACAACCGTTCCCTGCAGTTGGCCACCCCTGCAAACAAACATGAAAGGAAACCCAACATATTTGTAATGACTCCTTGTGAAACCCCTGGCAGATGTGGCGCTGAACTCATTCCAAGAGCTTTCCACTTCCTGCTAATGCCTATGAGTGATTGTTAAGGCACAAAAATACCACTTGAACGGTGAAAAAGAGAAAGAAATTATGCAGTGACACTTCTTTTAGGCATTAGCAGTACTGCCCTCTCTGTGTGCTCATTGGACAGTAGCGTAGCGCAACCGCAAGAAAAGGATGGTTGTGACAGTTGTTCAGGCCCAGTGAGGAAGACTTTATTGAGGACCCTCATGACAGGTACCACTGCAACGGGGTTTTGTAGTGGATGAGAGAGATCAGAAGTGGCTCCGAATACAGCTCGGGCGAGTGGAAATTTATAGCCAAGTAGAAGGGTGGGGTCAGTGGATAGAAAATCACTAGGCAGAAACATCAGGGGTGGATGGGATTCTGGCTGAACCACTCGAATAGGATTCTCGCTGAAGAGAGGCCAGGGTGGTCAGGCAGCACCAGGGGAATGGTGGAGAATCAGCAGATTTCGAGGACGGAGGGTCCTCGCTACACTGACTTAGTAGGGTTCTTGCTAAAACTGAATTTTACAAGGAGGTACACAGATAGGGGTAGCAGAAGATTTGGAAAGCCTGACTAAAGTCTGGCCAAGCAAAGAATCTTTGTCAGAACTTAAATACATAAGACAACTGTGGGTAAAGAATTATCTGAAAATGGAGGGAAAAGTAACCCAAAGAAGCAAATCGCCTAATGAGAGAGCTTTAAATACTGTGCTGAGAATTATCCGAGAAACCCAGAGCCCAACTAGGTGTCCAAAGTCAGTATCTTCCAGTCTGAAAGTCCCTGAGGAATGTTTCGTGTCGGTTCAAGAAAGACGCTTTTTCTAGTTAAGCAAAGGAGAAGGTCTAAGATTATAAAGTCCACAAGGGCAAGTCGTGATCTTAGCCATTTTGGCATCTGCAGTGCCTGACATGGAAGCTGGTGCCTAGGAGGGGCTCAATGGTGTGCTCACTGTTTGATGTATTTTACAGTAGAAATCCGAATTATTAGAAACATTAATTAGAAACATGATTTGTCACAGCTTGAAGGACATTTAATTTCCTAGGACACTTAATATTTATTCCTTTTCTAATTCTTACTAAGCACCTGTCAGGTCATGGATGCCTTTTCCCCCACTGTCTTGATAATGAGAAAGACCTGGGAGGGGGGCACAAGTTATTGAAAAGGACCGTGTCTCACTGTAAATCAATGTATTAGAATTCTGGCTTGTAAGACTTGCTAGCGTGAATTGGTAAGCCGGAACCTAATCAGCTCCAAGGAAACAGATATACGTGAGTTTCTGACCAGTTACACTAGTGAAAAACCTTGGTCTGTGCTAAATGCCCCAAGTGACTGCCACAGACCGAGGCCCTGTCTACACTGCAGGCTGGTCCCAGTACTAGTGTCAACGCCGCCCACGAAAGGGCTTCCCCACAGGCAGGAGTTCTAGTTATGGTCTAATCAGTCAATCACAACTGGATAAATAAATAGAAATACGCTTGCAAACTGTTTGCTAGTTCGAATGGTACATCTTGTGGAGAAATGGGGAGAAACAGAACAAACTGTGAAAATGCAGGCTCCGGAGACGAGAAGAGCTGGGATTGAATTTGCGTTGTTACTCTGTGGATTTAAGCAAATTATTTAACCTATTTAAATCTGCATTTTGGGGCAGCGCCTGTGGCTCTTGCAAGGAGTAGGGCGCCAGCCCCATATACTGGAGGCGGTGGGTTCCAACCCAGCTTCGCCCCCCGCCCCCCAAAAAACCTGCAACCACCACCAGCACAACAAAATCTCCATTTTTCTCTGAGAAACTGAGATCATCGTTTTGCTGGATGGCAAGGACTATGGAGATACTCTCCTTACAGGTCTCTGGTCTCCAGTGCTAGGACAGCAGGACGGGGATCTCCACAGTCTTCCCCCTATGCAATACCTAACAATGTTAGAGTCTATACATTATTACAACACCTTTAAAGGTATATTTTTAAAGTACCTTTAAAAGTATATGGCTGAGGTAGAGAGAGAGTAAAAGAATTCTGTCATCAAGAACGAAGTTGCAGGCTAAATCAGGAAAACTGAGGTATCTTACGGGGAAGAATATAAGGGCCGAAGGCTTTAGTGTCAGTGGAAATATGAGTGGGCAGGAGATTAGATAGGAGGAGAACCAGAGACCAACCAAAGAAACATAAGGCACATGAAAGGCGATGCCCTTAGAGAAACATTCAACAAGGCGGGGTGTAAGCATCCCCCCTAAGCAGCCAGCAGGGAAAGTTACATCTTGATCTTGGGTCTTAGTGAAAAGAAAAAAGTCTCCCCAGATTTAGCAAACAAAAATACCAGGTACAGGGGATTTTAGGGCAGCGAAACTCTCTCACGTGATGCTGCGATGCTGTCATGATACATTTGTCAAACAGCAGTGAATATACAACATTACCTGTGTCCACCACGGACTCTGGGTGATCACGATGAGTCATGGTTGGTTCACTGATCACAACAAATGTACGACTCTGTGGGGATGTTGATAGGGGAGACTGTGTATGTGTGGGTTAGGGGCAGGTAGGAGATATATGGAAACTTTACTTTCTGCTTAATTTTGCTGTGCATCCAAAGCTGCTCTAAATAACAAAGTCTATACACCTAAAAAATGGAAGCAGCCCAGTTACCTTTGAATTTTATGTCAATAACATACTAAAACTAAACAATTATTCATTGCTTATTTGAAATTCACATTTAACTGGGCATTCTGCATTTTTATGGCAATTCTGCTCCTGAGAATCCATGACCATTAGCTGGCTCTAACATGGATCTCAGTCCCGAATTGACTCTGTATGTCTGAAAAATTAGAAACTAAAGCGTGTAGATTAAACAGATCTAAATTTGTATTATTCCAAGCACCTGCTAAAGCAAACAAAAATTCTTCTGTAAAAATGCATCTTTTCCCCAGTCCTTAAAGAATTTCCACAAATATATTTCAAACAAGGCTCTGTGCCTGTAGCTCAAGCAGCTAAGCCGCCAGCCACATACACCAGAGCTGGCAGGTTTGAATCCAGCCCAGGCCTGCCAAACAACAATGAGAACTACAACCAAAAAATAGCTGGGCATTGTGGCAGGCACCGGAAGTCCCAGCTACTTGGGAGGCTGAGGCAAGAGAATCACTTAAGCCCAGGAGTTGGAGGTTGCTGTGAGCTGTGATGCCACTGCACTCTACCCAGAGCAACAACTTGAGGCTCTGTCTCAAATATATATATATATATATTTCAAACGAATATAAGCTTATAATAAACACACACACACAAGAAAACAGAAAGTTGCAGAAAAAAATAGTGCACCAGAATCACCAGAACTTCAGATATTGGAATTATCACATATAGATTATAAAATGTTTGCATGTTTAAGGAAATAGAGGAAATTAAAACCATAAACAAAGAAATTTTTGAAAATGACCAGGATCAGAAAAAATAAACAAACCTTTAAAATAGAGAAATATAATTATTAAAACAAAAAACTCAAAGCGATTTTTTTTGTTTTTTTCAGACAGAGTCTCACTTTGTTGCCCTCAGTAGAGTGCCTGGTGTCACAGTTCTCAGTAACCTTGCACTCTTGGGCTCATGTGATTTTCTTGTCTGAGCCTCCCAAGTATCTGGGACTACGGGTGCCCGCCACAACACCCAGCTATTTGTCTTTAGAGATGTGGTCTTGCTCTGGCTCAGGCTAGTCTTGAACCTGTGAGCTCAGGCAATCCTCGGTCTCCCAGAGTGCTAGGATTACAGGTGTTAGCCACCACGCCTGGCCCTCAAAGCGAATGCTTAAGAGCAGATTACATACAGTTGAATAAAGGATCAATGATCTAGACCTGTGTTTTTCAAATGTATTTTATCTCACGGCACACTTGAACCTATAGTTACACTTTTGCAGCACATTTAAATTACAGTTGACCAAAAAAAAAAGAATATACTTACTGTGTTTTGAACTTTGTTTGAAAATAATGTAATTAATGATCTTTCAAAATTTTTGTAGCACACCTAAAATCCTCCCCTGGCACATGGGTTGAAAATCACTGATCAGAAGCTTGAACCAGGTGTAGAAAAACAAAATGACAGAAAAATGTAAGGGAGCATTTAAGAACTACTAAAACTTGAAGCATAAGAATGACCAACAAACATCCAGGTGGGACTCCACACAGAGATAGTAAAGTGAATAAAGCAGAGATGATTAGAAGTTCTCAAAATTGATAGCAGGTATTGTTAATCCTCAGAATTAGGAAGTATAAAGAATAGCAACAAGATCACTCTTAGACATGTTACTAAAAACTGGAGGATGAAAACGTTTATAAGCAAAAAAATTAAATAAAGAAAATATTTTAAAGCAGCCAAAGACAAAAGATTCAACCTCATATTTAAACAGATACTTAGCTGAATCCACAACTGCAAACGTAGGAGTCAGAAGAATATCATCTATAAAGTACTAAGAGAAATAGAACTACTGATCTAGAATGAGGTACCCAGCAACACTATCTTTCAAGAGTAACGGACAGATACAGAAATTTTCAGATAAACAGATATGTTCAGGTAAATTTGAAGCAGGATACCAACCAGCTATACTCCTGAAAAGACTGTTAAGAGAATTTACTGAAGAAGAAAATAAATTAGCTCCAATATGAAAAGGAATAATAAAGAAAATGGTATATACAATGTGTGTATGTCTAAACAAACATGAATACTATAATAATAGTAGTCTAACTTGTGAAGATTTGAAAAAATTAACAGATAGGTATTAGCCCATAGATTAAGGCTCATAAATTATGAAAAGTGATATCGAATAGACCATGTTTTCTGACCACATTATAATCAATTTATAAAATCAATTGATTTTATAAACTATTTCTTAGAATAATCAAAAAACCCTCTTCTATGTATGTGAAAAACATAAAAACATCCAAATAATTTATTAATCAAACAAGGATACCATAGAAATTGGAAACTACTCAAACAGAATGATAATAAAAGTACTTTCTACATGGGCGGCGCCTGTGGCTCAGTGAGTAGGGTGCTGGCCCCATGTACCAAAGGTGGCAGGTTCAAACCTGGCCTCGCCCCAACTGCAAAACAGAAAAATAGCTGGGCGTTGTGGTGGGTGTCTGTAGTCCCAGCTACTTGGGAGGCTGAGGCAAGAGAATCGCCTAAGCCCATGAGTTGGAGGTTGCTGTGAGCTGTGTGACGCCACCGCACTCTACCAAGGGCGATAAAGTAAGACTCTGTCTCTGAAAAAAAAAAAAGTACTTTCTATCATGTTTTTATGGAATTAAATGGCTTCATGATGTTTAAGAAGTACTTTCTATCATGTTTTTATGGAATTAAATGGCTTCATGATGTTTAAGAAGAACATCATGTTTGAGAAAAGAAAGAGAACAGCCAGGCAGGAAGAACCCTTGTGCAGTGTTTATACCAGGCGTTCTTGTAAGTTCCTTAGATACATTAATTCATTTACTCTTCACAGTGATACTATGATACCAGTATTACCCCCATTTCAAGGATGTGAAACTGAGACACAGAGAAGTTATGTTACTTGACCAAAATCACACAGCCAGAAAAGAAGCCTAATTGCCTATATTAGAAAAGAAGAACTGAATATTAATGAATTAAGCACTAACATATAATGGTAGAAAAAAGCAATCCAATAAACCCCAGAATGTGGACAAAAGTAACAAAATTAATGAAACAGAAAACAACGGTACAACAGAGGGATAAAAATGTTAAAAGTTAATTCTTTGAAAATATTAATAAAATTACTAAACCTCTGACTAGATTGATAAATAAGAAAAAGAAAAGGCTAAATTAAAAATATCAGGAATGAAAAGACAGTGATAGAACAGAGAAAAGATAAAACTGTACAATAATTGATCTTTTACATGATTCATATGCTGTATATATAAAAACACACAATGTACATATTCCTAGAGAAAAAAACAGAAAACGGACCTAAGAAAAAACAGAATACCCTCAACCATTAAAGATAGTGAATCAGTCATTTAAAATCTTCCTGTAGGTTTGGCGCCTGTAGCTCAACGGCTAGGGATCCAGCCACACACACTGGAGCTGGCAGGTTCGAATCCAGCCTGAGCCCGCCAAACCACAATGACAACTACAAACAAAAAATAGCTGGGCGTTGTAGCGGGCGCCTGTAGTCTCAGCCTCTTGGGAGGCTGAGGCAAGAGAATCGCGTAAGCCCAAGAGTTGGAGGTTGCTGTGAGCTGTGATGCCACCGCACTCTATCCACGATGAAAGCTTGAGACTCTGTCTCAAAAAAAACAACTTCCTGTAAAACAGTAGTTTTGGATCCAATTTCTATATATGATTTTATAAACAATGTCTACTAAACATTAAAGGTTCAAATAATTCTCTTACACTTAATCAAGGAAAAGAGGAAAAACACTTCCCATCTATGAGGCTAGTAAAGATTTGATATTGAAACCAGATCTGAAACATAGGGGAGGATCTCTGCTTTACTTCATACCTTTCCCTCCCTGGTCCACACCAAAAATAAATCGTCATTCATGTGTCCTTAATGTGAGGGACGCATAACTTCAATACTCAGTGGAAAAGACAGGAGGTTATCTGTGTAACTTTGGGATAAGAAAGGCTTTCTAAACTCACAAAAACCATTAATCATTCTGAGTGGAAAAGCCAAATCTGTGTCTTTCCTCTGCCCTCACACCACCACAGCAATCGGTATGGAAGACTTCTGAGGCCAAATGTGTGGGAGTTTCTCCCTGTGCACCAAGCAAGCAAGCAAGCAATTTTGCTATGGACATCAGCTGGGTGTCCTCTAATTCAGTTCTGACACTATCAACCTGGAAACAGCCTCAGGTCCCACAGGTTGAAGGTCCATCCCCAAGACTGTTCCCCACACATACCACTTGCAAGTTTGGGCCTCTAGAGTTTACGATTGACTGGCTTCAAGTTGGAGCTTTCATGATTCTGCTTTGGGTTCCATTAATTTGATAGAACAGCTTACGGAACTCACAAAAACATTTATGTACGTTCACTGGTTTGCCACAAGCTATTATAACCCGTGGGATACTGCAAAGGCAGTCCTAAGAGGCAAATTTATAGCATTAGATGCCTTCATCCAAAAACAGAAAGAGAGCAAGTCAACAACCTAATGGACCATCTCTAGCAACTGGAAAAGGAAGAACAATCCAGTCCCAAACCCAGCAGAAGAAAAGAAACAACCAAAATCAGAGCAGATAAATGAAATCGAGAACACAAGAATTATTCTGAAGATCAGCAAAACAAAAAGTTGGTTCTTTGAAAAGATTAATAAAATCAATAGATAAACCCTTGGCCAGACTAACCAGAAACAGAAAAGTAAGGTCTCCAATAATCTCAATCAGAAATGAAAAAGGGGAAATAACAACAGATACCACAGAAATACAAAGGATCCTTAATGATGACTACAAAAAACTCTCTGCCCTGAAATTTGAAAATGTAGAATAACTGGACCAATACCTGGAAGTACATTTAATGGTTATAAAGTAAAGTATATTTCAAAGGATAAAGATGAAGAGACACGTATGGGGTAAGGGGCATGGAGTTTCCATGTTTTCCTGGGTTCCTACCCACCAGGAACTGCCATGTGTTCACTACCCATTAAGTTCTCCACCTCTGTCCTTTTGGGTTTTTGTGGAAGCTTCATTACATAGGCTTGATTGAGCAAATCATTGGCCATTGGTGATCACGTTAACCTTCAGCCCTTCTTGCCTCCCTGTGGGTGGGGAGGTGGAGCTAGAAGTCCCCACCCTGTAATCCTGCTTTGGTCTTTCCCACAACTGGCGTCCATCCGAAAGCTAACAAGGGGCTGCGAACCATGAGTCAACCTCACTTCGGAGATTCTTAGGAGTTTAGGAATTGATTGTCAAATTAAAAAACAAGGTCGAGAACAAATATATATATTTCAAAGTATCACAATCATAAAAGGAAAAAGATTGTTGGATGACGCCTGTGGCTCAGTGACTAGGGCGCCAGCCCCATATACCGAGGGTGGCAGGTTCGAACCCGGCCCTGGTCAAACTGCAACAAAAACTAGCTGGGCATTGTGGCGGGTGCCTGTAGTCCCAGCTACTCGGGAGGCTGAGGGAAGAGAATCGCCTAAGCCCAGGAGCTGGAGGTTGCTGTGAGCTGTGTGACGCCATGACACTACTGAGGGCGAGAAAGTGAGACTGTCTCAAAAAAAAAGAAAAAGAAAAAGAAAAAGATTGAATACATTAAGAAATTCAACACTTGCTTTAGCAACGCATATACTAAACATTGCAAAGAACTTCTATTGAGCATGATGCCACAAAAACAAAAACAAAAACAAAAAAAAAGAAAGGTAGAGTCACAAACTGGGGGGAAGGTATTTGCAACCTTTGTAAGCAACAGAGAACCAGTAGCCAAAATATATGAATATGCAACCCAATTAAAAATTAAAAATAGGCAAAAGATATGATCAGGTACTTTATGAAAAAGAAATGGGAATGGGTGTGAAATGTGAAAGGATACTCAATTTCTTTAGAAATTACATAAAGGAAAAATTTAAAGCATAATGATAATCATGGTATATGATAGAAATTCAAAAACAAGGAAAGCGAAAGTTTGGTAAGAATTTAGAGCAAAGGAAAATTGTGCATATCACTGGTTTAATTATAAATTGATAAGATCACTTCGGAAAACAGTTTGGGATCAATTATGCTATGACCCAGCAACTCCTAAGCATATGCCCTAAAGAAATTTTTATGCCGGTATTGGAAGACACGTAGAATGCTCACTGAAAAGAGTTTGCAATACTTAAAACTGGATATTAATGTTCATCTATAGGATTACACACACACGTACAATGGAATACTTTGAAGCAGTGAAAACTGATAAACTCTAATCTTGAGCGTCACTATGACTAATTTAAAAAAGCAATTAAAAGGAGAATGCATACATTGTGATACCATTCTAATAAAAATTTTTAAATACAATTAAATATAAAATATTGCTTAGGGACATAAACATTTGCAGTAAAACAACAAAGAAAAGCAAGAGAATTAAGTACAACATTCAGAATATTGGCTACTCCAGAGAGGAGACAAAGCTGTGCAATCATGGAATTTACATGGAGGGAATTTCAGAATTTTGTAATGTTCTATTTTTTATGATGTTTGGCGGGGGTTCAGATGTTCACCTTTTTACTGTGCTTGGTCTGTGTTTGCATATATTTTTATACATATATAATTTGAATTTTTTTTTTAGAGGCAGGGATCTTGCTGTGTTGTCCTGATTGGACCTGAACTCCTGGACTCAAGCAATCCTGCCCAGCTTCCTGAGTAGCTGGGACTACGGGTGCATGCCACTGCAAGGCCGCCTCGGGGCTCTCTCAGCGCCCCTACTGCCCATGTCTGTGTTGAAATCGATTGTTCCAAATGAGAAGACTGACAAGCTTCTCTGGCACCAGCAGTTCTGATCTCGAAACTGGTAAGGAAGCTTGAAGCTTACACTTAGCGACACCATCTGCAGGACAGGGAAGCACAGGTGGTGTTGTGACCTGACTGTGATACCACGTATTCCAGGGGGTCTGTGTGCAGTTGCTTCCTAGCGCTGCTGTAGCAAATCACCACATGCCTAGGGGCTTGGCACAACGCAGATTCTTATCTCACAGCTCTCCAGGTTAGAAGTCCAATGGGGTGGCAAGGTATTGGCAGGGAAGAATTCTTTTCTGGAGGCTCTAAGGGAGAACCATCTCCGGACTTTTCCACCAGCCTCTTCAAGGCTGCTCACATTCCCTGGCTGGTGGCGCCTTCCTCCACTTACTTCAAAGCCGGCAATGTCAGATTGAGTTCCCACATTGCAGTTCTTGGAGCTCCTCTCTGGCTTCCCTCTTCCACTCCCTCCCCCCTTCCACTTTTAAGGATCCTTTGGATTCCATTGTACCCATCTCCTAATTTTATTTATTTATTTATTTATTTTTATTTTATTATTTTTTTTATATTTATTGTTGGGGATTCATTGAGGGTATAAGAAACCAGGTTTATTTATTTATTTTTGCAGTTAAAGTGACCTTTATTCCACCTAGAATACAGGTGGGGTGAGATTACTGCCCAGGGAGAAATCCACCCCATCTCCTAATTTTAGGCAGCTGATTATAACCTTAATTCCAACTGCAACCTAAAGTAACAGGTTCCAGGGATTAAGACATGGACATCTTTAGGGGAACATTATTCTGCTTATTGTGCTATGAAATATCTATCATATCATCATTCCTTAATTTTCTCTTTAGACAATATGAAAGCAAAGTTATCGCTGCACTCCAGAGAAATGAATTTGCTGAGCTTTGCCTTAATTTATTATTTATTTATTTATTGGGACAGAGTCTCAAACTGTCATCCTGGGTAGAGTGCTGTGGCGTCATAGCTCACAGCAACCTCCAACTTGGGCTCAAGGATTCAAGTATACTCATATTTGAACGACCTCTAAGTAGTTTTTCTTTTTTTAAAAAAAATGTAACTGAGCCTTGCGTGGTGGTCCCCACCTGCAATCCTAGCATTTGGGAAGGCTGAGGCAGGTGGATATCCTGGGCTCATGGGTTCGAGACCAGACTGAGCAAGAGCAAAATGCCATCTCTAAAAATAATTGGGTGTTGTGGCGGGCACCTGTAGTCCAGCTACTCTGGAGACTGAGGCAAGAGAATCGCTTGGATCCAAGAGTTTGAGGTTGCTGTGAGCTATGACACCATGGGACCCTATCAGGGGTGACAAAGTGAGACTCTGTCTCAAAAAAAAAAGTAACTGATTTGTTCAGTGTTCCTTTTTCTGTAAGCGCCTACTCTGTAAATTTTGCTTCAGCCTAATTCTGTTTCTGTAGGGGTATTCACGAAATGAACACAGCAGAGCCCGCATTGCTGCCTGTCTGCCCCTCCTTGCACGCCCTGCCAGGAAACACAGGAGCTAAATTCATTCCACTTCCTGTAGATAGTTTTCTTTTTGTGACAGCTCTAAAAAAAAACCTTCTTATTGTAGTTTTTAAAAAATAGTAATGGAAAACACATAAAATTTACTATCTTAACCATTTTCAATCATTCTGTTCAGTAGTGTTAAGTATGTTCTCATTGCTGTGCAATGGATCACCAGAACTTTCTTGCCTTGAAACGCTAAAATTCTGTACTCGTTAAACTACATTATTTTAAATGTTTAAAGCAAACTCTAATGCTCTTAAGAGGTAATTGTTTCTACCCTAAATACAAAGAAGATGACTTTCAATGATTTTGACAATTTCACCAGTGGTATATCAGGTTTAGGACACTGTAATTAGGAAACTTTGAGATTTTTCTAAGAAACTACACATATTATATGACTTCAATCGATATTTGGTGAATAATGCTCAATGAACTGAGTACATTTCACTATTGTATCTCAATCAAGGCCACTGACCTACAAACACTATGAGGTTGTTTTATGGGTTTGAGGCCCAAACCCAGCGGAAATAATAGGGAACCAAAATTAGTAGAGAACACGCCTCCCACTCACACTCTTGGCATTTGCAGGTTCATTTGGGCTCAGCACCCACTAGCACAGCGGTTACGGCGCCAGCCACATACACCGAGGCTGGTGGGTTTGAACCCAGCCCAGGCCTGCTAAAGCAACAATGACAACTGCAACAAAAAAATAGCCGGGTGTGTGGCAGATGCCTGTAGTCCCAGCTACTTGGGGGGCTGAGGCAAGACAATCACTTAAGCCCAAGTGTTTGAGTTTGCTGTGAACTGTGACTGCCACAGCACTCTACCGAGGGTCACATAGTGAGACTTTGTCTCAAAAAAAAAGAGAGATTCATTTGGTCACATTTTGACATTCAGAACAATTAGGGACAGTAAGTCCTTGAGCATGTATGCACCATTACAATGCAGGCTGACCCAGCTTTCCTGCCCAGTATTCTCTTAGTTATCTGTCTGCAACCTGTGCTTCAAGCAAACCTGGCTCTCCAGGGTTCTGCAAACTTTCTCCACTTACGCAGTGCTCTGCACGTAGAACAGTTCCCCCTCGGTTTCCCAAATACCTGGACGTCCTCTAGCCCTTCTTAAATGCCAACTCCTCCCTCCAGACTTTCTGATGCCACACATATTTTCCTCTTATATGTGATGTTCTACTTTATAATGCAAATGCAATAACACAGACCTACGCATGTTTATGAGCCACTCAAATAATTCACCTTTGTACCTCCTTTCAATAGAGTGTCATTATTGTAAATAATGTGCGCTCAAAAGGATTCGTTAAATTTAACCACAGTATCTTACTTATATGCATCACTTTTGATTTGATAGAAATAAAAACTACACAATTGCTCATTACATGCAAGTTAAATATTATAGGCCAGATTATCTGAACGGTTTAGCTGAAGATTTATTGTTGGTCAAATACGTTTAATTTAAGGTTCAATAGCTCCCTCTCGTGGCCTCTGTGGGAAACTGGCTTTGTGGGCTGGGACTGTTCATCATAGTCAAACCGGAATTTCAATTTAGTTTTGGAACTTAAAATTTGAAGTGGTTTCCCAACAACTTCAATTTTAAGATTTTAAATCAATTCAGTTTTGATATCTTAAGTCAATTGCCACTGGAAAATTTCATTTAGTATAAAAATATGACTTTTATGCCAAGAATAAATTTAAGCAGTTATTTGAAAATTTAGGCCAATGGTTTCTATTTCAAATAATTGCAAATCTGCTTTTAAAATACTAATACATTTTATTTATATGTTTATAAGATGTTTGATTAAGGATTAAAAGTCACTTATTCCTTTCCAGTGTCAGGGAGTGAATACCTCTAAGAACTCAGTGACAATACACAGCACTGTATTTTTTCTTTTGCCATAATTTATAATAATGTCAATTGCAGATCTGTTAAAAGCCCAACTATAAAACCAAATGTTCAGAAGTCTAAAACAGAGGAGCTGAAAATAAAAACAACTAAGTAAAATGCCAAAACATTAAAACTCCAAGGCACAGATCTCAATGAGATCCAAATTCCTCCTTTCAGCATGCCAAATGTGGATTTGTGTCAAGCCACCAAGGACAAGCGGTGTGCAGGCCGTCACTTCTGGTGCCGGAGAGGTGGGCATTCCAAGAAAGTGGAGTCCGCACATCACACAGGGAGGCCTTAAGCTAGACAGTAGAGTGTCTGAAATCTGACACGGTGACCAAGAGACAACGCCATACAAGGACTCCAGAGAGAAAGGGATGGGGACTCTAACCTCTCCCCTGTCCTCACTGGCTCCAGAGGGGCCACGCTGAAGTCCACACCATTGGTTGCTGATGTGACTTTGTTATAATGGAAGCTTTTCCCAGACACCGGACTGCTCTTTCCCCCCTGGATCCCCATTTGCTCTATAGAACCTCTATACTGCCTAGGATTCCAACAATTATTTCAAAACATCATAATTTTTTAGAACACTTCTACAGAGTTTTCTCCCCCATCGTTTTATTATTTTAATAAAATCTGACCTCAGAGAAGCCTTTTCATTAGTGGTATTTGTTCTAATTATGAAGTTTGAACAAGAGAAAAAAGGAGGGTACACTGTCAAGTTGCTTCTAAGTAAAAGTTCAATAATCATTTAATATATGACATAAAAATGTTTTTAAAATATATAAATATATGGCTAGATAATACATTTTTAATAATGAATTTATAAACGTAACAAAATGACAAAAGGCATGCAGAAATTGTAACATACCCCACCGCCATCAGATTTGCTGGGGATTATAAAAATGTTACAAAAACACATACCTTCTTTCTCTTTCATTAGTACAAATCATGTAACTTGGGGGCATCTTCTCCTTTAGAAATACATTCACTTTCCCTGAATCCCAAATTCTATCAGTATGTTTATTGAAATCTACACCATCAGGCATGCCTCAGTATTCCCCTTCCTCCTAAATATTAAAGATGTTATAAAACATATCAAGTTTTTCATCGTTTGCCGTAATTCTTTTTCATCTGAGTGAAATGCTTTTGAAGTAAGATATACGGATAGGTGATTGATAATCCATTCAAATAATAGGCAAAAGTTTGGAACCCAAATGCCCTAATCTATTTTTTCCATAAACAAATATAAATAGTTAAAAACGTTTTAAAATAAACATGCATCAGTTAAGCATAGTGCAGGGAAAAAAAAATATCCTCCTTATTGCCAGTCAGTAGAAAATGGCAAAAGAATATTGATGTCAGGTAAGGTCAATGGTGCATCAAAGCAATGAATAATCCTCTGTCGAAAGTTGAAACAACATCAACCGATTGCCAGTAAGTTCTGCCTTACATGTCCTCACTGGCTACTAGTGGATAGGCCTCTGGGGTTTCGTGAAGCCTAAATATAATCTCAAGTTGAATGTCCTCAATTTTGCTACGTCTAGATTGTTAAAGCTTTTTGTAAGCTGCCATCCACTTTAACTGGAGGAAAAGGAATAACAAAAGATATTACATGTATTACCTAAATGGCATTCCTTAGATTCTTTACTTACTAGTCTTTGGTTACGCCCAATAGGTAAATCATAACTCTAAATAATGCTAAGATGGAAAACAGGATCTTCTGCAAATTTCTATCTGTGTATTACAAAGGACATTTTGACCTTCCAACCGTGAAGTAGGTGGTAATAGAGTTTAACCTGTAACAGGACAGAATATAAATATTTATGTATACTAACGAATATTCAGGAACATGAATATTTATGTATACTAAAATGTGTTAAACCCTAAACTTCTATTTACTCAACAAAGCACAAAACAAACCAGAAAATCCCAAACACTCCCAGATATTTTATCGCAATATCTGAAAATGTAATACCTTTAACGACTGGCTTTCCATTGGTGTGAGGGGACTAATTTGCATTTGCTTCCAAAATCAAATCATTCCCAGTTTGGCCTACAAACAGATTGACAGAAAAAGCAGAACATTAAGTGACAATAGTGCGGACTAATGAAATTTATGTATGGCCTAAAATTATAGTAAGAGGAGGACTAACTTCAGAAAGGAAGACGTCACCCAAAGAGGCCTACCAGAAGGAAGGGATACTTTGAAAGTCAAGAAGAGCATGAATCTGTCTGTCTTCTAGTTGAGGTAAGATTTACAGGAGAGAGGAGGGGACCTGGAGGGGACCTGGAGGGGAGGGAGGACTCCAGGCTACCCTTACCAGGTTTGGTGCTGATTTTGAAGGCAAGTTCTGGAAGGGAAGAAGAAGTCACAGATGCATGAAAACAGATGGGTCGTTCAAGGTTAAATCAACATGTCAGGCTCTATCTGAGTCGGAAAATACACGAAAAGAAAAACGTATGTATGCACACACATCTCACGTGGCCTTAATAGTAGATTTTTATAGCACAGAGAAAATCTCTGCCTGACATATTTGGATCACACATCAGCCCCATGGCTCAGGCTGTGCATTTTAAAACTATAAGCCCTGGGTTTCAAATCTGCTGAATTTTGGTTAAGCACGTGGGCCGCCATAGCTTCAGACTCCAGCCTCCCAGTAACTGGCTGCATGACCCGGGGCAGGCCATTTCATTTCTCTGATGAGGATAATCACAGGATTGTGAGAATTAAATGCGTTAATGTCTACGCAGGGCTTAGAACAGCGCCTGGCACGCTGCAAGCACATGTAAACAGATGCTGTTATTTTGGGAATTTGTTCTTTGTGGCTAAAAATCTGACAATTTCTCAGGAATGCTCTCTCCTTCATAGATATGTTTTCTACCCTCTTGGCACACGGCATGGCTCCCCTGGGAAGGACTTCTCCCTCAGTCTCATCACCTCATGCTGCTTTGGGCACCCACTGCCATGGCTCACCTCCAAGAACCTGCATGCGGCGTCTTGGCTACTTGATGCTCATCTTCCCCTCAGATGGGCATCCGCCATCTGGCCTTCCGTTCACCAACTTAACACAAATTTATTGAATGCCAGGCATGGGCCAGAGCAACACTGTCCTGAGCCAGACCCAGGTTTCTGCAACCTGGAATTGATCATGTCTGTGTTACCATGCTGGGGCCAGAACTGCTCCCCTATTGCTGGAACTGGGGTGCACTGTACACCCTGGAGTGTGTTCTAGGGGCTTCTCTCTGAGCAAGGGCACAACAAAACTTCTGGAAGAGGGAATACTAGAGATACATCAGTGAGAGAGGAGGGGTGGACGGAGGGAGAGCATCCCTAGCCACTTAGGCTATGCCCAGAGCCCTGCTTAGGAATGGAGCCTGCTTAGGGAGACGGTTGGCAGCACTCAGGGTCAACTCCATGACTTTGGTTTGGTTGTGGGCAGAGAGGGCAAATACGAGCCTCACGTGTGTGTGTGGTTTGTATCATGGACACATCCAGCTGCCAAAGGGTGGATGTTCCAAGTTTTTCTAGTAAAAACTCAAGACAACATGGAAGGCAGAAGTAAAATCGATGCAATGTCAGAAATGGGCAGAGTTCACACCTGGATCTTGATAAAATTTATCACTGCTGGGAAACAGCCCTCCCCAGAGTACAACTGCCTTTTGGAGTGACCAGGGCCTTGGTGGGGGGGAAAGGGAGGGCACTGCCACTGGGGCAGAACTGACTCCGCAGTCCCACAGCCTCATCCTCCCTACCCAGGAGGAACCGGCTGGAGCACAGCAAGAGGATAAACCACAAAGACCCAGGGCCGGGGGCCTGTCAGAGCATCTAGGGGAGATGCATGAAACACCCCGAATCCCACCAGGGGTCAGACGGGCTTGGAACAGGCTCCTGTCATGCCACTGTGGGGCTCTGAGCCAAGCTGCTTGTTACTGCGGCTCACACTATCCTGTCCCCCACAAATGCACTTTGCACCCTCAAATCACTGGGTGCAGAGGTACTGGTGACATCAGAGAGCGGAACTGTCTTGGCTACATGGTGAAATCCCACTATATGAAAAATATCACTGGATTTTAAAGTATCTCTAAAAATAAGAAGCAACTTCGTTTTGACTATTTACGTTTTGTCATGATGGAAACCCTGGCAGTTTGGCCAGCCGAGGCTCCTGGTGGGTTGGGGTGGGGATGGCAGAAGTGTGGTTGGGACAGCCCCCTGCAAGGGCTGGGCCACGGTGGGTGGGGGTGAGGCTCTGTGCCTGAGTGGGAGGGGTTTTGTGGCTACTGTGGCTGCTACTGTTTGGGGAGGTGGCTGGGAAGAGCCCTGAGCAAACTTGACAAGGAGAGAGTGGGAGGAAATGAAGCCGGAGCAGGCAGCAGTCAGATGCTGGGCTTCTGTGCTGAGGAGCCATCCTAAAGGCTGAATGGGAATGTTTGTGCTTTTGATAAAATGCCTAGACACATTTCACAGGAAGGAATGAGCTTGGAGGCAGGGTTGGCCCTGAAATTTTGCTTTTATTGATGTTCCCTCTGAAGAAATGGTTGTCTAAAAGGATACAGTCCAGTCAGCTCCTCTCAGTGAAAGGTAAACTGACAAGGCCTTCAGTTCTCCGAATGTTTCGGAAAACAAATAATAAATAAGGCTATGTGTCTATTTTGGAGTAAGCTCTCCCTCTCAGCAGACTGTTTGGCCTCCAAGGCTTGCTAGATCTATTAATCTCTTCTTAAGATTCACAGAGGTCACGGTTTCGAAGTGACAGACACTGTTCCGTAAAGAAAACATTGCTATTACTATAAAAGTCCAGAAAGCCGAAAAGAAAAACCTATTCCGAAACTGCAACAACTTTATCTTGAAAGGGAGATCATATGAAGCTAAAATAGTCTGTGTGAATTACAACTTAATTAAAAATTAAAGCAAGGATTTCCTCTTATCACTGCAGACTCTGCCTTTCAAAGGAGGGTTGGTAAATAACAACAAAGCCATATGAAACTTTGTTACAAACTGAAAAACCACAGAAACCCCAAAATAGACTGTTAAAATATTCTTTGGTCAAAGTAACTGACAAGAAATTGTGTTAGTCTATGAACACCTAAGAAAAAATTAGTTAATTCTTTATTACTTTAAATGATTGCGTTCTGAAACCTTTTTATAGTGAAAGTTTCCAAATATACTCAAAAGTAGGCTCGGCGCTCGTGGCTCAAGCGGCTAAGGTGCCAGCCACATACACCTGAGCTGGCGGGTTCGAATCCAGCCCGGGACCACCAAACAACAATGACGGCTGCAACAAAAAATGGCAGGCGTTGTGGCGGGTGCCTATAGTCCCAGCTACTTGGGAGGCGGAGGCAGGAGACTTGCTTGAGCCCAGGAATTGAAGGTAGCTGTGAGCTGTGATGCCACAGCACTCTACCCAGGGTGACAGCTTGTGGCTCTGTCTCAAAAAAAAAAAAAAAAAAAAAAAAAAAGTAGAGTCCAAGAAACCTCTAGGAAACCATCACCAAGCTTCAAAAATCGTATTTTGCGGGGTGGTGCCTATGGCTCAACAGAGTAGGGCGCCAGCCCCATATGCCAGAGGTGGTGGGTTCAAACCCAGCCCTGGCCAAAAACTGCAAAAAGAAAAATCGTATTTTGCTAACTCATTTCACTTATTTTCATTTGGCTGAATTTTTAAAAAGCAATCCCAGTTATCGTGGCATTTTACCCCTAAATAATTCCATATCCTCTTAAAAAAGAGGATACTCTCTTACAGAAGCTTAATGCTATTAACACACTAAACAAAACTGTAATTATTCCTTAGTTACTCTAAGTGAATGATTTGTTTGCTTCAATCCCCAAATTTACGGATAGGTGTTGTTTTAGAAATTTGCTTATGTCAGTTTAGATTTCAGAGACCATTTCCCACAAGAACATCTTTAAGTCATATTTCACCTGAAATACAACAATTTTCCCTCTCAAAATAGTAGAAAGTAACTCTCCTTGCACAGAAATGTTTTATAACCAAGAGGAATCCCCTGCAGTCCCCATCTTTGTATGCATTGCTTATGTCCATATTTTAAATTATCTTTTAGGATATGCTTCTATCTTAAGTGAAATTCAAGGACCTTGACTCATACTCCTTTCCAGAGAGTGCCAGAGACAGAGCCTGTCACACCTTCACAGCACTGGAGTTACCTGAGCATTTTGTTATCATAAAAATGCCAAGTGCAGCTTGGTGAGACTGGACAGGCGCTGCCTCGTGACACCCATGCAGCTATTTATGGCTTGTTCAGGGACCACCTGCTACAGATTGCATCATGTCCATAACAGTTCAGATGTTGAAGTCCTGACCCCAGGACCTGAGAATGGGACCTCTTTAGGAAAGGGGGTTGAGGCAGATGTAATCATAGTTGATCCTTGAGCATCACAAGTTTGATGTACAAGTCCATTTATACTCAGATTCTCTTCCTCCTCTGCCACCCACCCCGATACAGCAAGACCACCCCCTTCTTCTCTTCAGCCTACTCAGCATGAAGACGATGAGATAAAAATCTTTATGATAAGTGACTTCCACTTAATGAATAGGAAATATATTTTCTTCTCCTTATGGTTTTCTTAGTAACATTTTCTTTTCTCTAGTTTACTGTAATGTAAGAACACAGTTTACACACATATTACATACAAAGTATGTGTGAATCGACCATTCGTGTTATTGGTAAAGCTTCCAATTAACAGTAGGCCATTAGTGGTGACGTTGTGGGGAGTCATAAGTTACATGTGGACTCTTGATGACATTGGGAAGGGAACAGCACCCCTAACTCCTGCATGGGTCAACTATAGTTAAGGTGAGGTTGTTAGGATAAGCCCCTGATCTGCTGTGACTTGTGGCCTCATTAAAAGGGGGACTGTGGATACAGACATGCAGGCAGAGAGAATCCTATGTGAAGGCTGAAGTTAGGCTCCCAAGCCCAGAGGGAAACTGGGTCAGATCTTTCCCCACCAGCTTCAGAGGGAACATGGCCCTACCGACCCTGTGATCTTGGACTTCCAGACTCCAGCAGCGAGACAAAACATTGCTTTTGTTTAAGCCATGCAGCCCTTGCAAACTAATACAGCCCCCTTTGTGTAGCCAAGGTTTGGGAGAATTCTCACTCTGACATTCCAGTCCTGCTCGGGGTTAGTATAGCACAATGAAAGAAAGCTTAGGCTCTGCGCTAGACAGGTCTGCATTTCATCACCAGCTTGGAACCAGTGCATACAGAACTTAGCCAGCTGAGCTCTGATCTCCTCGTGGGTCGAAGGACGTCGACTGTGCCCAGCACCCATCTCACAGAGGTTTTACAAGAATTAAATAAACGAATGCACGTGACACGCCTAACACTGCAGGCTTCTGAGAAAGTTGTCTTCAGGGGCAATAAAGTGGAGAAAAAAGTCAGATCGTAAGGAACAGAAGAGCAAGTGGGTGGAAAAGAAAGCAATGGGTATAGAGTACTTTTCAAAACTTTTTAAATTTTTTCTTTTTACAAAAGGCAAATTAGAGATAACATGTTGAAGACTTCACGAGGTCGAGGGAAAAGTACCTTTTTAGTATAAGTGGGACATAAGGTATCTTGTCCTCAGAACAGGTAGAATCCAGGCACTACTTCCAAGCAGTATCAGAGGTCTGAGGCAAGGTATGGGGTTGGGGGCTGCCCGTGTGCCCTAGAGCCTGGGGCTGGGACAGTCCAAGAGGTAACCCGGGCAGCAAGTGAAAGAGAATCTGAAAGGGGGACAGACTCTGGGAGCTGATGAGGGCAGAGAAGGATGGACCCCAGGAGACTCTGAAGGGGTCAGGAAAAGGGGAGCAGGCAGGTAAAGGAATGGGGTGCTATGGAAACCCAGGGCACTCAGGTCAAAGTGAAAGGTCCCCTCAAGCGGTGGCAGGTGGGACCTACAGAAGTTCCCAAAGAGAAAAAGCACAGGACTCAAGCATGAATGGGAAGGGCTCAAGTGCTCTAAATAAACAAATAAACCCCCTCTCAGTGGTGGGAGGAGACTGACGGTTCTCTAGGTCTGAAGAGGGGGCTCTAGACTCTGGCTCTAGGCTGTGGCCAACAGGGCACCAACAAAGGGGAGTCTGCAGGGGCTGGGCCAGCTCTCCTGCATTCTGGCCTTGCTCATTACCCCCTCTGCTGTCACAGTGAGTGCAGGGCTTGCTGTCTGGATGAGGGAAGGCACATGGCCCAGATCCACCATCCCTCCAGCCACAGCTGGGTGAGGCCAGCCACATGCATAAGCCTGGTCCAGGCCTACCATGCCTCCCCAATCTGAGATGCATGAGCTAATTAAATGCTATTGTCCTGCTGTATAAGTACCGCGCGCTAATTGATTGTGCCACTGGAGCTCCATTAAATGCTATTGTCGATAGCCACTAGGCTCTGGGTAAGTGGGCCACATAGCATTATCGTGGAAGCATTTCATGGCCATGACTGCTCCTCTGCCCACACCACTCCCAGCCAGGCTGCTACCATCATCGCCTAGCACACATTCTGCTAGCTAGGCCAGTTCTGGAAGATGGGGGTGGGGGTGTGCAGGGCACAGACTCTGGGGGCTGATCAGGGCAGAGAGGGATGGACCTGGGGAGCCCCTGAATCCGGAGCACTGTGAACCTGATCATTTTGGCAACTCGAAAGTCTTGACTCTAAGCTCAAGTGGGAAGCCTGTCAGAAAGCCCCACAGGGCTATCCTCCCTCACTCCTTACAGCCAGAAGGTACCATCTGTTCTAGATATACCACAAGAACACTTCTGGGCAGCTCCTCAAGAAACTGACCATCAGAGAGCATCTGAGGCTGATGTCCTCCTGCCCAGATCAGCCTTGACCAGAAGAGATCAGAGCTTCATCCATGAGCTTCCCTGTGCCACGGAGGCTAGAAGTATCTTTGTCCTCGAGCAGAAAGTAGTTCCCTTCTCTGGAGGGCCCCCTAGACCCTCTCTGTCTAGAACACAGATGGAAAGATTCCCCAGGCAAGTGACAGACACATCCCCACCTGCCTGGCTTTTCATCAGAGCCAGTTCCATGTTTAGCTTCTCAACAGTGTGTTTGCCAATGACATGGACCCCTCACATCCCTGCTGGGGCCCAGTGGTCAGAGGCAATGGCTGCGAGAAACCACTGCAGGGTGCCGCTGCCTGCATCTTCTCAGTGACTCCATCCACACGTTAGGGATGTGATGGCAAAGCCCAGGCCCCACCCCTGGGAACAGTACCATCCCTGGTGGGGGGAGCACATTAAGGCAATCACTAGAGGTGTGTGGAAGAGAGTGTGAGCCTTCTGGCTCTGGGACCTTTGGGAGATGTAGGGGCTTCCCCGGTGCTGGGCACTTCGTCCCTCATGACGCCTGAGGCCTTCCTGGATCTGCTGTGTGTGTGTGGCAGCCCTTAGGTCCCAGGCCATCCAGCCCAGGCTAGGACCGCAGGTGCCCCTTGACAGACGGCCCCTTAACCAGAGGAGAAGGCTGCCTCCTGTGTCTCCCTGCCAAGCAGGGTGGCAGAGACTCTCGGTTCTGCTCCCTGATAAAAGTTAGAGCCCAGCGTTCTCACCAGGCCTGAAGAGGGTGGGTGGGCAGTGGCGGCCCTTGTTGATAGACTTAGAGGTCCTGGTCTTAGACCTCCAGACCTTAGACACTAGGCGTGCTGGCCTGTATCTGTGTCAGGCCTGCTGGGGCCTGTGCACCACACACACGGCAGGTGCAGTCACCTGGGTGGGACTCACCCTTCGCCAGCACGTAAGGGTCAGAACAGCAAGACCTAGGGCCTGGGGTGTGTGGGCAGTGGGAGTGCATGGGGCAGAACAGGGGCCATGAAAGTCTCCAGGGTTCTGTCAGCTGAGTACTGACCAAGGCCTCAGCTTCCCTCTGACTGACCCTGCCTGGCCTTGGCCCCACTCAGCATCCCACTTCCTTCTCACTACTTGCAGCTTCAGAACCACAGTCTTCTCCAGAAATGTTCTCACGATGCTCTAGAGTGCTCTTTCCTTTCTTGATAATCGTTCTCTCTCCCCGTCCTCCCTCATCCTGTCTCAGAAGACACCACCAGTGTGGCATTAGCAGAGTGGAGGGTTCCTGAGAGCACCTGCCTTCTCTTCCAGCGGCCAGCGATAAAGGCACCAGTACCTGCCACTGCCTGTGCGGCACAAAGTCAGGTGCAGCTAGTCACAGGGCCTGACCATTCAACCAGGGAGTGTTCTCTCTCTTTATCTCCCCCTGCCCACCCCTCTGGGCTAAAGCAAAATGGAAAGAAAGGCCCCTGTGAGGTGACTCATGCCTATACTCCTAGCACTCTGGGAGGCAGAGCCAGGTGGATTGCTTGAGCTCACGAGTTCGAGACCAGCCTGGGCAAAAGTGAGACCCTGTCTCTACTAAAAATAGAAACAAACAAAACAAAACAAAACTGAGGCAAGAGGATCACATGATCCCAATTTGGAGGTTACTGTGAGCTGTGACGCCAAGTCACTCTACCCAGGGCAACAGTTTGAGACTCTGTCTCAAAAAAAAAAACCCAAAAAAACAAAAACAAGCAAAAAAAGGAAAGGCCCCTTAGCCCACAAACTTCAGGAGTTAACCTAGTAACTCAGTTCTACCTGCTTCTGAAATTTAAAATACCCTGTCTGATCACCAAGTGCTCCAGGTGATTCAAACACTCCTACTTGGTGTAGGATAACGTCAACCAGAGAGGAGGTGTGTCCTGCAGCACTCAGCACACCGGGAAGGCTGGCAAGAGCGTGGGGTGGGGTCCAGAGTAGCTGTCTCTCCCCAGGCCTGTGTTCTCAGCCTTCTCTTGGGAGAGACAGGGCCAGCACTAGCTGGTCTGGCCCCCGTGCAGGGCTACATCACCTGCACATGGCAGCTGGGGCCTGCAGGGCGCCACTTTGCAGGGGCTAATGCTCAGCTGGCCATGCACCTGCCCTTAAACTAGAGGACTAGGTATGCAGCACATGTGAGACTTCATTTCATCCTCACAATGAATGTATAGGTAGATCATTCTATTACTCCAAAATTTAAAATGAAAAAACCAAGAGCCTCCTAACTTCTCCAAGATCTCTCAGAAACAGTCACCCCAGGGTTTTGAACCCAGCAGCAGTTACCCCAGGGCCCAGCTGCTGACCATGGACATGACAGCAGTCAAGGCAAGCCTACCCTGGAGAGGCCTAGCCAGACCCAACCTTTCCCTCGATCAGTGACTGGCTGTGGACTGGCTGCTCAGCAAGTGTGTTAAACCCTGAACAGGGCACTGCACTCAGTGCCCAGGGCTACCAGGAGACCCGCACAGGCCCTTGAGATGCTAGACAGTTGGAAATGACTCCAGCACAAGAGGGGCAACTGAGTGTGGGGCAGGAAGATCTCAGGGGAGGCTTTATGCAAGAGCTGGGGTCCAGGCAGGATCCCAGAGGAAAGGGGGACTTCGGCACATATGCAAGACAGGGAGGCTGGTCCCGAACAACCAAAGAGTGAGAAAGCAGAGGTGCACTCTGAACCCGACACTATCTTTTCAAGAGAAGGCTTCATGTTTATCACAGAACAAGAGCATCGTTCTGCATCAACACCTATGTGACTTCCCTTCACTTTCCTGAATAGAATACAATTTCAGAGTAGCAACTCCCATAGGGAGCTGGTGACACAGAACACAAGAGTGTCAGGAGTTTGGCTTGTGTGTCTCATGGCTCTCCTGCCACCACCACTTGCTTGTGACTGAGCTGCAGGCCTCACTGTGCCTTAGTTCCCCAGCTGTGAAATGGGATTGTAACTGTACACATTCCACGACTGTGATGATCAGATCAGCCAGTGCCTCAGACAAGTGCTCACTCAACTGGGGCTGTTGCTGTGGTTATAAATTATGAAGAGCCTGCCTGGCCTGGCATTGACCCTGCTCCTCTGCCCCACCTGGCTCCCCAGGCCCCTCATTTGCTGAGCTCCATTCTGGCCTCTTCCAGTTCCTTCACTTATCATAGTATGTGAAAGGGGAACATGCTGGGGACAAGCTTGTCATGTCACTGTCTCAAACTGTGGCTCATTTGTGCCATTTACAGATTTTCTATCATATTTGCAATCTAAGGAGGCCTAATGTTATGAAATTCTCAAGGTGCTATAAAGACTATGTGGATTTATTTACTGGCTAATGAATTAGTCAATCTCATAAAGACTCAAGATCAACCACTCACATATATGCTAGGAATAGGAAAACTTCTTCATACAAGGAAATAACTCGTAGTGAATGCTGATATTTAAAGTTATCCTCTATATTCTCCCAAATATACTTCAATATACCAATTATTAACTTCTCCCCTGATCATGGACGAATACTCACAAAATCTCTGCCTTTCCTCTGCAGTTCACACAGAAAACTGAAGGAATGTAGCAGGCACCCACGGCCACAGCCACGTCGGCTCAGCAGGTCCGAGCATGCACTTCTCAGGCAGAATGTCTTCCATCCAGAAGTAGGAACCCAAACGGGGAAATCGTGTAGCAGAACAGGTGATAATTATGAAAGAAACAGTGTACTGTCTTTTAGAAAGTCAGCTCAAAAGGTCAAAGGAGTGGACATCTTGATTAAGGAGGGAAAAAAATGTCAGCTATGCCGCTGTGTGCAGAAAAGGAATCTCCTCCTCCATTGGCAAAAATGCTCAGGCTGCTCCTTGCTGTGCCCAGAGCTAGCTCTGATGGCTTGTTGGCAAATCTAAAAGAAGGCGCATTTGGGGGGAGAAATGCCCCTCTATATTTTGAATGTCCTCAGACCTCTTTATATGACATTTATCAGCTGTTCTGCTTCAGTGGAATATTTGAAAGACACTTCATGAGTTCAAATCTTTCCCATCCCTCCCACACCTCCGTCCCCACACTGAGCGGTCAGAACACACCAGACAAGGAAGCTATACAGGTGTACCTTTCACTAACTAGTCCATATTCCCCAAAGCATCCTTAAAATTATTGTTTTCATTTTATATCTACATACACTCTATTTCTCAAACTGAAATACATGCTCTGCCCTGGACCCACTCTCCTCAGCACCAGGTGAATCCTCTATCCATGAGCTTCTTCCGTGGTAAAGACACCAGATCACTGTCAGCAGGCGTGCCGCAGTACACCGGTGTTCCATCAGAGGATCATTGGTGTGCTGCAAAAATCTTTAAAGATCATTAATTAAATTATTTTCAAGAGTAGTTCAAAGCACAGTTTAAGTGTATTCTTTTTTTTACTTTTTAAAAAATCAACATCATTTAAATGTGTCACGGAAGTTTAACTATGGGTTCAAGTGTGCAATGAGATAAAAAAAGGTGGTTACATATGGACTCTCGTAATCACAATTGTGGTAGACAATTCTCTAGCCCATTGAAGATCCCTGATTCTTTCTTTTAAACATATGAGTATCTTTTAGAAACATGATTTCATAATCCATTCAGATTTAGTAAACATAAAAGTTTAATGATTAGGACAGCTTTGAAATGTGAGCACTAAACACAGACGGCCAAAAAACACAATTTATTTGCTATTAAATGCTACTGTTGATGTCTTCCAATGTTTAACTCCTCCTCTAGACAGAAAAAGTAAAGTTCTTCGAATTTAAGGACTCACAGAAAAGTATTTACTTTGAGGAACTCGTAGAGCTTAAAAAGTAAAGATAACTTACATCATTAAAAGGTAGTAATATAAAAGGGGGTATACATGCATTTTCAAATGCATCTTGGTAGTTTATCGGACTTATTCTCACAGACAGTAGCTTGACATAACAATAGAAAAACTAAAGGCAAGAGATGAGTTTTAAGCTTTGAGCTTTTGCTGCAAGTCTGATGGTGAGAAGGGGCACACAGTCTAATTTGGGGCTCTGTCAGTGGTTGGCGTTTGGTCATCCGAGTGCCCTTTTGCATTATACTATTAGCCTTATGTCCCTGCAGACTCTCTGATAGGTTACACCGATCATGTGACTGAACATAATTTAGGATGATAAATAGTACAGAAAGTAAATTTTCAGAGTAGTCCTGGAATTGATTTGAATGATGCACTGTTCTGACCCATTCTAGAGTCTTCCTGGGGCAATGTCTATATTGGCCACTTCTGGTTCCAGGAAGACACCTGGTGGAGAACCTGAAGGAAGGAGCAGCTTCCTGTAGGGAGGTCCTGCTTCATCGACTCCTGTCTAGACCCCTGAGAGGAGCCCCACACCCACGGATGGCCAGTCAGTTAAGAAAACCAAAACCGACAGAACCCCACAGCCTGAGAACAAATGAATATATTGTGGTCCTTCCCACCTAGATTGGAGAAATATACTAACAGTATAGGCGATGAGTAGCCTATTTCCCATGTTTGTAACTTTAAATACATGGTACCTGTTAAAGTGCCCAATAAAAACTATTGGTACAAGGAATCAAAATTTTACTCCTAACTCTTTACTGACTTAGGCCTGCAGAGCAGAATTTTGTGTATCTATTTTTTTAATTTCACCTTCCTAATGATTCATCTTTCTTTTTGTAACTTAAAAAATATTGGTCCATCATGCTTCAGAGATTTTTAAAATCAGTGTTTTTACTAAAGATAGAGGTGTTGTTCTAGGAAGGAACCCAGATCCCTGAACACCCCCAAGGATGGACCAGAGCCCTGGACGGCCCACCAGAGACTACAAAAGGAGACAAGAGTCAAATGTCATATTTAAAACAATAATAAATACTGACTACATATTTATGCCATAAATGTACAAAATGATGTCTGGAGAGAGTGGGGCGGCGGGGGAGTGTGAGTGAGAAGGGGCTTCAGCAGTGTTATTTTGTTTAATGACTTCTGTGCTCACAAATGTACATTGTGTTTTTTCTAATATATTTTTGCTCATCTCCAGTATTGTATGGCATGAGTTTAGGAATCAAGCTAAAAAGAAGGCATTTTAAAAAATCATTAGTCTAATGAATAATTAACTGATGTAAATGTAAAGATAAATATTTTTGCAAATATTTTGCATTTAGCAAAAATACAGGCTAGTCTTCTACAGTCTTATTACTAATTAATATTCTGCCTCAATCCAATACTGCTGGAAGTAGATAATATGCCATTAAACCTGTGTTTGCTAATTATCAGTATAGCATGTAAAGAACTGAATGTGTAACAGAGATTCTAATCTTAGCTCTGTTATCATTTTAAAACCAAAGTTTTCTCAAAAGCTAGTTGTTATCATCAAAGCACCCACATGCTTCCAAAGAAAAATTATGCATTACTTGATATGTAGCTCAACAGCCTGCTTAATTCAGGTTCCTCATGAAGACATGCTCTGTCTTTCCTGTGTGCAGCCCAGTCATTCTTTGAACTGTCAATTTCTTCACCACCTTCTCTTGTAAACGTTCTGTTATCTCGAGGCTTAGTAATGAAATTGCTGCTGATGTCAGAAGCTGCGCTTAGTTTGGGTTCACATTATTGAAATATCAAAATGATTTAATTTGACGCTCACCCTGTGTTATCTGACATAAGCAATCCCCTATCTATCTGTACATGTACAGCTAATGATTCATTCACAGATACACACACATTGAAAGACTGGTGTCGGAGAAATGCCACAAACAGAACCATCAACAACCAGGCGAATGAGATTTTGAATAAATGTGCAAATGCTGCAGTTTTAAAGAT
Organism: Perodicticus potto; assembly: GCA_963574655.1. Taxonomy (NCBI): domain Eukaryota; kingdom Metazoa; phylum Chordata; class Mammalia; order Primates; family Lorisidae; genus Perodicticus; species Perodicticus potto. The sequence continues at coordinate 52,864 of CAUYRH010144269.1, forward strand.
GGAGCCAATATCCTTGGGGAACTAAATCTATCCCCACATCCCCAGGCATGAGTTCACAGGGAGAATTAATAGAAGAAGAAATGGCAGTGATTTAGTTGATTAACTCCCACGTCCAGGAAAGGAAAAACATTCAGCCGTACCACTTTTGAGAACATCGGAAGCGAAGGTTCCAAAAGGGCCCAATTCCAAATAGGGCTGGCCAGCAACTTTAATTCTATAATAACACTGTATCTAACTGCTTAGTGGGAAGACAGGCTGACAGGGTCCCAAGCCCACAGCTGAACAACAAGGACTGCAGAGCAGCCCCAAGCAGGCAACCTGTTTTCTTCCGAGGGCGGCTGGTGGCCCTTTACAGGTGTGCTAGATACTCCCCCTCACTCAAGGAGCCAGACAAGACTTGGGGCAGTCTTCTTCTAGGGAGACTCTGGGGAATGGGTGAACTGGTGAAACTTTTTGCTGGCTTCTTACTCTTGTAGTCTAGTCCAACAGTCTCCAATATTTTTGGTGCCATGGACTGGTTTCATGGAAGACAAGTTTTCCACAGACTTTGCGAGGTGGTTAGGGAAGATTCAAGAACGTGACAGCTCCACCTCAGAGCATCAGGCATTAGATAAGGAGGAGTCCACATAAGGAGTCCACAACCTGGATCCCTCACGTGCAGTTTACGGTAGGGTTTGGGCTCCTATGACAGCCTAATGCCACCTCTGATCCGACAGGAGGTGGAGTTCCGGCAGGGATGCGAGCCATGGGGAGCAGCTGTAATTCCAGGAGAAGCTTTGCTCACCCGCCCACCGCTCAGCTCTTGCTATGTGGCCTGTTTCCTAACAGACTGCCTTGGTCCTTGGCAAGTGGAGGCTGGGGACCACAGGTCCAGTCGGTCCAACAGGGAGTGATTGAGGGATCTCAAAGACCAATACAAATACCCTTCTGTCTGTGCCTTGAGTCACTTAGGCCAATCTTGAGCTTTCCCAAGCCTAGAATGCTTTCACACCAAACCCAGCCCCTCTCCCCGTAGTCCTTCCTGCAAAGTTACTCTGTCCCCTCTCTACGGAACACAGAGCCACTGTGACATTGTGACATTCGTCTCCAACTGCAATTCATTTGTTAATGTGTCAGTCTTGCTTATGATAATGAATACCCTGAGAAGAGAGACTTTCATTTATCCTGTGTCTGCAAGCCTAACTTGGAATTTGGTACATACTTGTCATTGTATATATTCAGGAACACGTTCTTTGAAAGCCTTTTCATGAGGCATGGCCCTGGGGTGGGCTACTAAATGGATGGGTGGATAAATAAGTGGCAATACCCTCAGACCTGTTCTTGTAAATGACCTCATGTGACAGAGGAAGAAATCTACGACACTGCTTTTTTGAAGCCCACACCTCAAACATGCACCTGACGTGGCATTTGCCACGACACTTTGCTGACCCCAGTTACTCCTTCTTTGCCACATGAGACCTTGACCCCTGGCTCACACCGCAGTTGTCCACCTGTGGTCCCACTGTCCCCTCTGATGAGTTCAAGGACCACATGAGGCTTTATTCTGGCCACTGAATCGCCTCACTTCTTCACCTCCCAGGATCTTTTCCTTTATCCCACCATCCTTCCAGAAGTCACACCCTGAAACTCATCTTCCAAAATGGCCATACAAATCTCGACAGCAGGCATGGGCAGCCTCTCCTCTCAGCTCGCTGTGCCACTGTCACCACTGCTCCGGCCTCCCCAGTCCCCAGACTGCCCTGTCACAGATTCTTTCTCAGTTTCCAGTCCGCTCCTTTCTTCACCTCCCTCTGGATTCACAGGCCAGCATTAGACAACATTCCTGCCAATAGCCTACACTCCCCCTCACCTGGATGCATTCAAACATCGGCAATGGGACAGAAGGGACATTTGCAGTCACCAACCTCAACAAGGATGCCAAGCTGCCCTGCAGCCCTCCTGCCTGTCTCTGGTTACCACATTCTCTTCTTCTCTATGGTGACTCAGCACATTTTCTCCCCTCTTCTCAAACTTCCAACCACCAACTCCCCATTTGACCTCCCCTCACTCATGTCCTGCTTCTCAGAGGAAACAGGTGTCATCAAACAGAAACTCCATTGAATTCCCTTACCGCACATGGCCATCTATTTACCTCTACACCTGTCTCCTCTCCTCATCCTGCTGCCCCCATGTCCGGCCATTTGCCCTCCTGTCCTTCCCTCTCAGTCACCTTGCACGCTTGCTTTGCCCTCTGTGTCCTTGTACATTTGACTACCTCCTCTCAACTCTAACCTTCTCATCAGCATCTAAACAGACTCGCATTTTTCTTATTTAAAAAGGGGCAGCGCCTGTGGCTCAAAGGAGTAGGGCGGAGGTGGTGGGTTCAAACCCAGCCCCAGTCAAAAACTGCCAAAACAAAAACAAAAACAAAAATAAAAAGGCTTTGCCTCCCTGACCCGCGTGTTCCTCTCTGGCCACCAATCTACCCTATTCTTCCCTTGAATAGCCAGAGCAAGATGCAAAGTGTGCCTGTTTCTTTCCTTCTCTCTGTGTCTTCAGCTGGGCCTGTCTACCCCAAAGCAGCTCATGCCAAGGGCACCAGTGATGCCTGTGCTGGGAAATTTGATGGGCACAGTTTAGTCTTCAAATGACTGCAACGTACTTGACCTTTTAGCAGCATTTGATGCTATCGATTGGCCCTCCTTCATAAACCCTCTCCTCTGAGTTCCGGCATGTTGTGCTCTGTTTCTTTGCCCCCTGGTGACTCCCTTCTCTCTCCTTCCAGTCCCCTCGACACTGATCTGCAAGGCTGGGTCCCCGGCCTCTTCTCTGCTCACCCCCACGCTCTCTCAAGGTGACCTCACCCAAGCTCACACCTGCAGCCCCATCTGCTATGGGTTGAATTTTGTCCTCTAAAAAATGTTGACATCCTAACCTGAAGTACTTATCAAAGGGACCTTATTTAGACATAGGGTCTTTGCAGATGATAAAATTAGGATTAGGTGATTCAAGTGGGGTCTAGTCCAGAAGGACTGGTGTCCTTATAAAAAAAAGGGCACAGGGCGGCTCCTGTGGTTCAGTGAGTAGGGTGCTGGCCCCATATACTGAGGGTGGAGGGTTCAAACCCTGCCCCGGCCAAACTGCAACAACAAGAAATAAATAAATAAATAAATAAATAAATATTTTTTTAAAAAAGGCACAAAGACAGAAACACACACAGAGAGAAGACGGGCCGATGACACAGGGGGAGAAGGCCATCAGCAAGCAGGGGAAGGCCTGAGACCACCGGAAGGTAGGAGAGGGGTCTGGAACAGATTTTCCCTGGCTCTCCGAGGAATCTGACCTGTGGCCACCTTCCCCCAGATTTGTGCCCGAAAACTGTTTTGTTTTTTTTTTTGAGACAGTCTCATTTTATTACCCTCGGTAGAGTGCTATGGCATCACAGCTCACAGCAACCTCCAACTCCTGGGCTTAGGTGATTTTCTTGCCTCGGCCTCCTGAGTATCTGGGACTACAGGTGCCCACCACAAGGCTCGGCCATTTTTTGCTGCAGTTTGGTCGGGGCTGGGTTCGAACCCACCACCCTCGGTATATGGGGCCGGTGCCCTACCCACTGATCCACAGGCACCACCCCTGAGAAATGCCGTTTATGTTGTTTAAGCAACTGTCTATAGCACTTAGCCCAAATTTCTCCCCCTAATCTGGAGCTCTCTTACATGCTGCTCTCAACTAGCAACCTCACATCTTCAACTGGGTATCAAAAAGACAACCCACATCCAACATTTTCAAGACTTAACTGTTCTTCTGCACATCATGCTACCAAACTTGACAAAACAAAGCAAACTTTAGGGTTTTTCACCTTAGAAATCATATTCTCATGTGCCAGAAACACAGTGGTAATACCCACAACCTTTCAATCCTATGTAAGTCCTTAGAAATTCCCCTTGAATCATCCACCATTTCCCAACTGCACTGACAGCTCCATGGTCAAAGATTCCATCCTTTCCTGCCTGGCAGAGAGAGATGGGACCCCACCCAGGAGGGGCGGTAGCAGAGCCACCGCAGTGTAAGCTCTCCCATCTCACTGCCTTCTCCCCACCTCACTTACTGGCTGACTACCTGGCTTTCCATTTCCTTAAACACACAAAATCCCTTTCCCCATAGGGCTTTTGCGTATCCTGTTGCCTCACTGAGAATTCTTTTCAGGGGGGCCTTTTCCCCACCAATGTCACGGGGTTTCTGTGGTTAGTTTTTTTGTTATGATTATTTCTTAGTTCAAATGTCATATTCTAGAACAGGCTTCTTAGTCCAGGTTCCAGAAGGGAGCCAATCATAATCCCAAGACACAATCCTGAATGTTGAAATCCCCAAAGATCAAAATTCCCAAAGTATAAAATCCCAAAATATAATTCTAAAAAAAACAAACTTGAAAAAATTCTTTTTTTTGACCCAAAGTCCTACTATGTCACCCTCGGTAGAGTGCCTTGGCATTACAGCTCACACAACCTCTTACTCTTGGGCTAAGTGATTCTCTGTGTCAGCCTCCAAGTGGCTGGGACTGCAAGTGCCCACTGCAACGCCTGGCTATTTTTATGTTGTAGTTGTCATTGTTGTGTAACAGGCCTGTACAAGGTTCTAACCCGCCAACCCTGGTGTATGTGGCCGGCACCCTAACCACTGAGCTACGGGCACTGAGCCCTGAAAAAATTCTTTAAAAGATATTTATTTAGCAGGGCACAGTGGCTCACACCTATAATCCCAGCATTCTGGAAGGCCAAGACGGGTAGATCGCTTGAGCTCACGAGTTGGAGAATAGCCTAAACAGGAGCCAAACCCTGTCTCTAAAAAATAGCCAGGTGTTGTGGCACGATCTGTATCCCAGTTACTCAGGAGGCTGAAGCAAGAGAATTGCTTGAGACCAGGAGTTTGCAGTTGCTGTGAGCTGTGATACCACCGCACTCTACTGGGGGCAAGAAAGTGAGACTCTATCTCAAAAAAAAAAAAGATATTTATTTACATTTTTAAAGGGGATTTATTTGAGACACATATGAAAACACACAGAATAATCCATAGGTCACCTTATGCTATAAAATAGGCAATAATAATATACATATTTTTGCAAGCATAAACATTCACATGTACTAAGGGCAGTCACACAGGTATAACAGTTATGAGTAGTGAACTGCAGTCATAAAGAAATAGGTCAAAAGAGAACACATGAGTGCATATCACCATGGTTGGTAACTGTGTGAACCCAGATTTCGAACTTTGGTCATCTGAGATACTATGTCAAACAACCTAAGCGTTTCGACAAGCTTGATCAAAAACCATGATGTGTCCCCACTGCATATGGAATTGTTCAACGAGCTGAAATCTTGAGAAATTTTATCATTCACAAATGCAGCTGTATAAAAATGACATCTCTTCACTCGCTGAGGAAGTTCAGCCTTTTTACGTACATGCACGATGCTTACACACTAAGTCAACATTGTGATGATGCACTTCTTCCAAGCAGTCAAATTTGCCAAAAAATACATAAAATACAGCAGAAGTCTCTAACAGTCTCTGCACAGTTTACACTTCCAGTTTTGGAAATGATGGAAAGGTGAAATACATACCATAGTGAATCATACAAAATAATGCTAATTAAAATAGTTAGGGGGAAAGCTAATGGAAGGGAAAAAAAAGAAACACAACAAAACTATCCTGTGATTGTGATTTTCAGGATTTTAGACTCGATTTGGAGCTTAGGAACTTCAGTCTTTTGGATTTTAGCATTCGAGATTATAGCATTCAGGATTATGGGGTTCAGGATTGTATTTTAGGGGGTGAGTATTTAAACCCAACTAGAACTCCTTCCCAAGCAGTTGTCTGTCTCAGCCCGATTGCTTTCCTTCACGGAGGTGATCACATTGGCAAAAACTTTATGCAGGTGTGCATACATGGCTTGCAGCCCCTTTCCCCTCTAGAATGTAGGTGAGGGCTGGGTCTGCCTTGCTGATCATTCCACGTGCAGAGTCAGGGTTGTTCCCACACACTCACAAGCCCACCTGGCTTTGGACCTCACTGCCTACCACACTTTCATTCAGTTCCACACACCTCCTATATTCTGCTCCATCGCATGGATTTCATCAAAATTAAGAACTCTGCTCTTAAAAACACCATGAAGAACATGAAAATACAAGGCTGGGAGAAAATATTTACAAGTCCTGTATCTGATAAAGGACCATGTTTATAAAAAACCCTCAAGTACGATAATATGGAAACAACCTGATTAAACACGAACAAAAGATTTGGACTGACGTTTCATGAAAGAAGATAGACAGATGGCAAATAAGAACAAATAAGCTCAACATAATTAGTTGTTAAGGAAACGCAGATTAATCCAGGACACCACTGCACACTTTCAGATAGGCTACCTCAAAAAACAACTGGTGATGCCGAGTACTGTTGACAGTGCTGAGTAACTAGAACCCACACTGTGGTGGGAAGGCGAAACAGTGCAAAGAGCTCAGAAAGCAGTTTGGAGGTTTCTTAAAAAGTTAGACACACCTACCACATGACCCAGTCCTTTGTATGTAGATATTACCCAGGAGAAGAGGATGGTAGACCCACACAAACACTGGTGCCTGAATGCTTCACTCACAACACCCCCAAACCGGAAACAATCCAAGTGTCCACTCACAGGTAGCTGGATACAACACGGAATGTGATTAAGCAATAATAGACATGAACCAGTGACCTGGAGTGTGCGTAAATCTCAAATTAGTTATGTTGAATGAAAGAAGTCAGACCAAAAAAGAGAGCTCCTGGTGTGTGACTCCTTTTACATGAAATTCTAGACAATGCAAACTGGTCTACAGTGAAAGAAAACAGTCCAGTGTTTGTCCAGGAGTGAAGGCACAGGGAGAGAAGGATTACACAGTGTCCATGCTTTACCTTTGCTGGTGAATTTGACTGTGGTAGGTTTCACATATGTCAAGACTTAAGAAAATTAGACACTTTCATTAAAGAAAGAAAAGCAAAGATAAAACAAAATCAGAGACCATTTCTGCTCACAATGCATTTAGTCTAAACTGATGGTTGCTTAAACAGAAAAAAATAATCATGTTAAGAACTCAAATTTTTCTATGAATCATGATTGATCCTTATGAGAGTGGTTGGAAACCCAGAACAGATACAGCTTAGGCCATTATTCCTTTCTTTCCTTCCTTTTCTTCCTTTCCTTCCTTCCCTTCCTTCCCTTTCTTTCTTTCTTTTTTCCTTTTCTTTTTATTTTGTTATTATTATTTTTTTGAGACAGACTCTCACTTTGTTGCCCTGGTAGAGTGCAGTTGCATCACAGGTATCCTCCACAATGCCTGGCTATGTTTAGAGATGGCAGTCTCTCTGTTGCTCAGTCTGGTCTCCAACTCCTGAGCTCAGGCAATCCACCTGTCTTGACCTCCCAGAGTGCTGGGATGAGCCACAGCACCCAGCCCTATTCGCTATTCTTAAGAGGAATGGGACACTAGGAACAGCAAAGGCTCTCTGAGCCACACTGTCCTACCTACAAATTGTGAGTAACAGCACCTACCTACAAGATCACCTGGGTGGACCCACTGTGATCACAGGGGTCCTTGCAAGGGAAAGAGAGAGGCAGGACAGTCAGAGAAGGAAATGTGATGTGCTGTGATGACCACAGCAGAGATTGGAGTGATGATATTCCTGGCTTTGAAGATGGGGGAAGGACCAGAAGCCAAGGAATGCAGGCAGCCTCCAGAAGGCAGAAAAGGCAGAAAAGGTGAGGAACTGGCTTTTCCCCTAACACTGCCAGAAGAAATGCAATCCTGCTAAGCCCTTGAATTTAGCCCAGTGAAACCCATTTTGGACTTCTGACCTCTAGGATGATAAGACAATAAATTCATGCTGTGGTTGGCAACTAAGTTGTTAATTTGTTATCAGCAAGAAGAAATTAACATTATGTACACAACCTACCTATAAATCTCTTATTTCCCAAAGACCAACATTAGGGTCTTCTCTTCCAGAATAAACATCCTGAATCCTATGTATCTCATAGGAACCATATCCATCTGTTGGGTTGTCTTTACAGTAAGTCTTTGTAAGTTCTCCATAGACTCGAAGTCCTTCTTTAAAAATGAGCACAGAGGCTCGGGGCCTATGGCTCAACGGGCTAAGGCATCAGCCATGTACACCTGAGCTGGCGGGTTCGAATCCAGCCTGGGCCCGCCAAACAACAATGACAGCTGCAACCAAAAAATGGCCGGGTGTTGTGGCAGGCGCCTGTAGCCCCAGCTACTTGGGAGGCAGAGGCAAGAGACTTGCTTGAGCCCAGGAATTGGAGGTTGCTGTGAGCTGTAATACCATAGCACTCTATCAAGCGAGACAGCTTGAGGCTCTGTCTCAAAAAAAAAAAATAAAATAAAAAAATAAAAACAAAAATGAGCTCAGATATGAATGAAGCACCAGCTATTAGGGATCTGATCAGCACTTGGAATAATAGATCCTTCCTTCCTCTGTCCAGGACAAGGCAGCCTCACCCTTCCTAGTTCTCCTTACTTCTGCTTTTCCCTCTTGGGAAAGGTGACTTATTTGGATTTTTAGCTCTTCTCACCATCCTCTACCCTTCTGAAAGAGTTAAATCCTTTGCTCTCATTTGCAAACTAATCCAGTAATTAATACCTCTTCCTCCATTTCTCTGACCTTTACTACTTTTGTCATTTTTTCAGCAGTTTTTGTAAGTACTAGAACTGTCTAGATCACCAAATCTGGTTTATTATAAATATGAAAATGCATATCAGATAAAGATGGAAATATGAGACTGTCATTACATTTGTATTTCAAAGGGAAAAACCTCAGGCGACCTCAAGATGGCATCTGTTTGAGATAAAAACTATGGCCTTTTAAGGCCCCTTGCCAAGCTGGACGCTGTCATCTGTTCCCCATCTGGGCAGGATGCATTTCAATTTATCAGTATAATTAATGATCTAAAAATAAGTCAGAAATAATAACAAGTTAAAAAACCAAAGCTTGGTGGTGCTGATGTTAATGTCAAACCCAGTTAATTGAGATTTATTGGCTGGGTGCAGCGGCTCACATCCATAATCCTAGCACTCTGGGAGGCTGAGGAGGGAGGATCAATTGAGCCCATGAGTTTGAGTTTGCATTGAGCTATGATGATGACACTGCACTCTAGCAGGGGTGACAGAGCAAGGCTCTGTCTCAGATAAAAGAGGTGGGGTTATCCCTTGGATCTGATTAAGCCAAACAAGAAAAACAAAATAATCTTTGATTTATGAGTGTTTAAAGATCACATCTTTCTTTGTCTTTCTAGGAATAAAATCAGAAGGTCAGCTATGCACAATAAATAATTTTAACTGTTTTTTTAGTTTTCCAAAAGCAAACAAGACGTTGCTATGCATCTTCAAGATCCCAAGGTTACCAAGTTTCTCTACTTTGGCACTGTTGACATTTTGGGCGGCACATTTCTTGTGGGGTCTTGTGTACTGTGGGGTCTTCAGCAGCGTCTCTGGCTTCTCCCCATAGATCCCAGTAGCAGCCTCACACACGCACAGGCACCACAGTCTAAACCATCTTCAGACATTGCCAGATATCCCCTGGGGAGTGAGAAGGCTGAGCCACACCCATCTGCCTGCATAACAAGCCAATACTTTGTAAGGATGTTTTGATGTGATTTTGACAACTAACTTGCCTTTTGGTCTAAAATGTAGGACTTTGGTAATAAGCTATTTTCTTCTCAGACCTCCAAGGAGCTTTGGGGGGAAGTGTATTGCCTACTAACTATTAAAATTCTTCTCTTCTCTTTCCAAAGATTAGTGCTATTTATTCCTCCCTACTCAGAGACTCCAATTTTGCAAAGGTAGTAAAAAAGAACTCTCTATATTCATCTTACTCTTTTCTCACTACCTCAATTCGATGCAGAACAGAAAACTTCAATAGCTCCCACCTGCAGTCCTTAAAGACAGGCTCCCAATTACAATGAGTGGGGCCTGCCCACACTTCCAGGGGTGGGGAAACTGTGACCCCGAGATCACGCGGGTCCTTCTGACTGCATCCAAATTGTACAGAATAAATCCTTTTAATGAAGAGATTTGTTCTGTGAGTTTTGGATTCTGTTGAGGGGCCTCACTTGGGGATCTGGAAAGCCACATGTGGGAGGCTACAGGTTCCAGGATCAGAAGCTGAAGCCTGAGAGGAACCCTCAGAATAATGCTGGCCACTCCCACATGAGTCCCTCCATCACATCCCTGCTTTTATTATAATTGAAAGTTCTGCCTTTTTAAAGGAAGATTACATCATCCTCCAGCTTCCACTCTAATTTTGCTCTCTGGAGCCCTGGCAAGATATGTCTAACTCCTCCCTTACACAACAGAAATTTGAAAAGCTGAAGCTCCACTTGTGCTATATCAAGATATGTCTTCAATCCTTAATAACACGGGCCCACAGAAGGTCTTTTCAGGTATAGTCACAGGTTTGGTAAAGGGTGCTTTTGTGGAGCAGTCTAAGCCCCTCCTATTTTCATAATAGAGTTTCCATTAGAAAACTCTTCTGAGCTGAGATTGCCAGGAATACATCTTCTTTATCCTGAAACTATAAGAATGATGATAATACCTCTGATTAAGGCTGGGTGCGGTGACTCACACCTGTAAAGCTAGCACTCTGGGAGACCAAGGCGGGTAGATTGCCTGAGCTCATGGGTTCGAGACCTGCCTGAGCTCACAGGTTTGAGACCAGTTTGAGCCAGAGTGAGACCCCGCCTCTAAAAATAGCCAGGCATTGTGGAGCGCACCTATAGTCCCAGATACTCTGGAGGCTGAGGCAAGAGAATCGCTTGAGCCCAAGAGTTTGAGGTTACTGTGAACTATGACACCCTCTATCGAGGGTGATAAAACGAGACTCTATCTCAAAAAAAAAAAAAAAAAAAAAGAATACCTCTGATTGGCAAGAATAGGCTCTGACCCCAAAACATGTCAGTCATTTTATAATTCGAAGGACATTTGTTGTAACTCCGTGTCTTGTCAAAAAAAAAATCTAAGAAGCCTAAAACACATCTACCACTTGCCAGCCTTCAGGGAGGCATAGCTCAACCCCAGATATCTGCACCTTCACACAGTGCCTTGAGTGTATGTGAATCTAATTTCCAAGCTGAATCTGTTGTTTGAATGTTCAATGACTTCATTCTTTAGCTGCATAAACACTGCCTGTGAGTAGGTTGGTTTGAGCTGTTGGGGAGTTCTATGGGAAGGCATCCACTTTCTCTCCCTCCAGCAAGAAGATGGACTTTTCTAGGTAAATTCTTATTTATGGTCCAAGAATGTAATGCAGGGGTGTGAAGGGAGGGCTGGGGGATGGGCAGGCCACATGCACTTGATATGAGATCATGGGCTGAGAACTTCATTGGCAGAAACTGACATCAAGCAGTTAACATCTGTTAAATAGCATCAGTCTCCTTGGGAAGCCGTGAGTCTCTCTTATTTGCAGACAGGCCTATTGCCATGAATGTGCTGACGAGGGCAATATATTTGATAATGTGCCTAACAGGATGTTGCAAAAAACATTACTGAGGTCAGTCACAGACTAGTTAGTAACATATCAACTAAAACCATTAATAAACATAGTATCCATACGAAAGAGGAGGTTGGAAACTGCTGCCTTGAGTTGCAAATGTAACTGAAACCCATCTTGCAGACATTCTGTTCTTCTCTGCAAGATAACAAGCTGTGGTTCTGCAGATAAAAAGTACCAGGTTAGGGACCCCAGCTGCCATGTTGAGCCAAGCTTGGGGAAACTCTGTCCATGACCATTTGTGACAGCAGGCTCATTGCTGTCAGTGTGGCATCTCAGATCACGGACTTCTAACAACTCCATCTTTCCTAATGCCTCCATTCTTTTCTGAAAGCACAGGGGCCTGGCCCAGGTGACTGATGTCCAAAGCACAGTGGTGAAAATGCAGTGAAAAGTAGCTGTCAAGGCACAGCTGGTCTTGGTGGAAATTCTCACATAGCACAGGAAACAGAGTAAGAGGTGGACACTTCCTAGCTCCTGCCCCTTGCCAGGCACTGTCAGAAGCACTTTGTATATCTGCGGTAGCGGCTAGCAGTCATCTAACTCAGGCAGTCTGGACAGTGTTTCCCAGTACATCATAGCCACCCATGGCCATGTCCCCAAGGTCAAGCCAATGGAATGAGAACTAGAGAGACAAGTTTGCCATGAAGTTCATGAATCTTAGGCTGTAGGACTCTTCCCTGCCAGGCCCCTTTCAACCCTTGGGGGAAGTTGTAGCAATGTGGTCACAGGTCAGTTTGTATTCTTTCCTTAAAGAGTGTCCCCCGAATTTCGTTCTCATTAAGCCTCACCATACCTGGGACTACCCTGCCAACACAGCTGCCAGCTGTGCCCTGACAGCTACTTTTCACTGCATTTTCACCATTGCACTTTGGGTAGATCCAAGGGAAAGTCCAAGTAGCCCTGGAAATCACATGTAGAAAATGCAAAGCCTTCATTAGCCTAGATCCCTGCAGACTTTGTGGAGCAGAGCCATCCACTGTCACCAGCACCTCCACTGACCTGCCACCTCTGCCCTGAGTCATTATCTAGTCGGTATACTTTCACTGTGTCAAGCCTTGTTTACTATAGTGCTTAATGTTACCCTAGTAATCCATAGTCTCACAACCACCCCATCAGCCTCATGTTGCCCTAAAACACACACACTGAAGGAAGTTACACAAGGTCACACAGCACTGAAGAACAGAAGAAGACTCATGCCTCCTGGACACTGATGCAGGCAGCAGGTCAGCTGGGGATGACAGTACACAGGGCAATGCCAGCTCTCCACCTGCTACCAAGAACCTAGACATTGAGGCATATCAGGGAGTGTTTTGGGCCTCGGTCATCATTGCAAATGGGCCTAATTGGCCTACTGACTTCATAAGTTGCTGTGAAGGTTAAACAAAATATTCCATGTAAAATACTTAGCAGAGTACATGGCTTGAAGTGAACACTCAATGAGTATTAGTGCCTGTCATTATAATGACCTGTGGTCATCACCATGTTTTCCCTTCCCACTTGGGGCAGCGTTCTGTATTTACTATGCTGAAGGCTTCATTCTGAATCTCACCCATGGCTGCTCTTCACAGATGATTTTTCTTCTCAAAAACAAAACAATAAACAACCCACCAACCCAATCAACCTGCCCACCCTCCCCACTGACACTACCAACCCAAACCCTTCCTAATCTGACTTTCTACAAACAGAGGTCATTGCGGGATAACTGTTCCACGTAGTGGTGTGACCTGAGAAATGCATTTACCTTACGAGCAAGTTTTCTCAGACAATGATGCTGTAGTCACACAAACAACATGCATGATTCTGGCAATTCTAACCCTTGCTCTTGTCCCTATTGGCCTCACTATGAAAACTAGTGTTATGGTATATGCCCAGATGACCAAAAATTATTTTACAAAAAAGACATTTGCACCAGAATGTTTATTGCAGCCCAATTCATAATAGCCAAGAGATGGAAACAGCCCAAGTG
>CAUYRH010144271.1:0-20758 GCA_963574655.1 Perodicticus potto
ATTCATTGATACGTTCATTCACTTTGCCCTGGCAAAAAGGACTGTGTTCGTTCATTGGTACAATCATTCATCTTGCCCCTGGTGGAAGGGACTGTGTTCATTCGTTTCCTGGCCAAGGAACCCATACACCTATATATACCCCAAGACTAAAAGCCTAAAGGGGGAGACGGGGAAAGACCAGGAGAGAAACGGAAAGAGCTTTTCTCTCCTCACTTGAGTTCTCTCTCTCTACCAGGAGCTTTAGTGTTTTCTGTATTCTTTTCTGTAAATAAATTCTGTCTTACCACTGGGGAAAAAAAGAAAAAAAAAAAAGAACTCAGGAAACTGGGGATTAGGTCTCTGTCTTCTGAAGCTTCTCTCTGCTGACCTATGGATGGAGCGATGTTTGTACCTGACAGAGTTCTTTTGGGTCATTCATGGGGAGGCATTGTAAATCGATGATTTTGAAAACTAGGTTAGAAGTAGGATGGGGATTTCACTGGAGGGAAATAGGTAGGGACTAAATTCGATTTTGTATGAATGTTACCAGATATCAGAGAATGCATGGTCTGAAATGAGAGCTAAAAGCAGGACTATTAGGGGTCTACCACGGGGCACTGACCAGGAGAACCACGGAGTTTAAAATCCAGCCAGTCAAATCTGCCAGAGGTTTATGAAGTGTATTAGCCTTTTAAAAGAATGCCTTGAAGGTTAGTTTGTTGTTTTCTCTGATTGGCCAATAAAGAAATAGTAATCTTCTCCCAGCATGACACATGTGCCTTTTTTGACTAGCAGTTAAGAGATGGAGAGTTCTCTTATTCTGCAAGACAACTCCTGCCAAGGAGTTTTTCTGTTCTTGTTATATATTAATTTGTTGAGCTGATTCTATAGATAATTAATTTACTTCTAAAAATAATTTTTATAACTAATACATCGCTACACAAGAGAAAAAACTCAATTCAGTTCAAGTTTAGGAGGGAGGGGGATGGCGGGGGAGGAAGGGGAGGGGGAATGGTGTGTTCCCACCTGATGGGCACAATGTAAGGGTGTAGAGCACACCTTCTGGGTGCAGGGTGCAACTACCACAGGGACTTTACCTAACAAATGCAAACATTGTAACCTAATCATTTGTACCCTCATATTAATCTGAAGTAAAAATAAAATAAAAGAAAAAGGTAAAAAATGAAAAAAAAAATGTATCGGCTCGGCACCTGTGGCTCAATGGGCTAAGGCGCCAGCCACGTACACCTGAGCTGGTGGGTTCGAATCCAGCCTGGGCCCGCCAAACAACAATGATAGCTGCAACCAAAAAATGGCCAGGCGTTGTGGCGGGTGCCTGTAGTCCCAGCTACTTGGGAGGCCGAAGCAGGAGACTCGCTTGAGCCCAGGAATTGGAGGTTGCTGTGAGCTGTGATTCCACAGCACTCTACCCAGGGCGACAGCTTGAGGCTCTGTCTCAAAAAAAAAAAAAAAAGAAAAAAAAATATGTATCACTCTGGGAAAAAAGTCTTTGTGCCAAAAAGATTGAATTAAACAAACCAGCAGTGTCATGGTAAGTCTAACTATGACTCCGATTATTGCAAGGATGACAAAGGCCTAATGCTTGGTTTGGTGATATGGGAAGAAGCACAGTGTCACTGACAAGAGCGTGGTTAGGAAATGTGTATGCCAGAGTGCAAGTTCCCATCCAGTTGGCTGGAGGCATAGGTAAAAAAATATTTCAGTTCTTTCAGGGAGAAAGACTTTTTTTTGTTTAAAGAAGAAAATCTTAGACCACAGCTGAATGTAAACTATTATTTAAGGAGAATCAAAGTAAAACAGTGAAACTGTAACTGTCAGTGGAGGATAATGATCTTACAAGAGTCATGACAACAGACATAAAAAGATTTGGTTATTTGTATGGCACACAAATTAACATATAATTGTTATTGATAATATATATCAAGGCATACTAGAACTTTTGAAATCTCACACAGCCTTGGAACAGAGATTGATATTTATATACATATAGCTCAAATAAAGTTAAGTATCATTTCATATTTGATAATGTGTTTCTGTATGGTTAACATACCAGTAAGCCCAATAAGTTTTCTTGGACTTTTAGTGTCCGTATTATTAAAAGCTAATTTGAAATTAAAAAAAAACAACCCCCCCCCAAAACAAATACAGAGACTCTGTCTCAAAAACAAACAAAAACCACAAATACTGAAATGTCTTCTTAGAAAGTCTGTAAAATATTGTAGGACTAAAGCATTTGTTGACATAGAATCATAGGTCACTAAACAATGGCTTTCATTCAACTAAAAGTGATAGTCAGGGCGGCGCTTGTGGCTCAAAGGAGTAGGATGCTGGCCTAAAATGCCGGAGGTGGTAGGTTCAAACCCAGCCCCAGCCAGAAACTGCAAAAAAAAAAAAAAAAAAAAAAAAGTGATAGTCTTTAGAAGACTTTAAAGGCAATGCAGGAAGTTATATGGGTATAAACCTCAATCCTCAAAGTTTAATTTTTCTAGTTAGTCAAAAACCCAACAAAGATAATGCAGAAGTATTTTGACAAAGCAGAAAATCCTTGTTTTTCTCAGGCCAGTCACCAAAGAGGCAAAGAAAAATCTGTAGTATGAGTTTTAGATGACAACCATGGACATAGCTACTTTCATTGATGTATTAATTATGATCTTACAATTTTAAACTTCAAATAATAATTTTAAAACTAGTTTTATGTACCAAAGGTTACAAAGGTCACATGAACTAAAAGGCATTTGAGTACTTTCTTATATTTTTTATAAAATATTTGAACTGAAGCATTTACTTTTTCTTTGAGCCAATTTATTAGAGCTCTTTGATACATTTCAGAAGTGAAACATCACATATATATGCCATGTATGGACACAAACACATACAGAAGTAGGCACTTCTAGGTGAAACATGGTAGAAATTTAGTTGTTTGAAAGCATGGAACATACCAAGGAAAGAAAAAGTTGTATGTGAAGTCCCAGTTAAGCTTTTTTCCCAGAAGTCAGAGAAAGGAAGCCATAAGATTTTCTTCAGTGGGGGGTAATAGGGAAGCACTAAAAGGAATGAGCAAAGACTATCCCCCAGAGAGGGGGATACAGAGAAGCTGCTGTATACACAGGGTATGTATTTTACCTTTCACTCTGATGATGGAGATAGCAGAGGGAAACAGAGGTCCTGGAAATTCAGGAGGAGCGGAGGAAGTGACTCCGATGTTAATTAGGAAATTGGCCTGTTTACCTGTGACAGAGAAAGTTACCCAAGGTGTGATGACATTGAGTCTGTTCTGAAGACAGACACATCTGTCAGATTGAAGGAGTCCCAGAGGATCGGTAGGTATGGGGGATGCTGGCAGGGGGACAGCCAGTTCTGGAAGGTGAGTGCTGTCTCCCATTTTAAGAAGAGGACACTCTCTCTCTTCCAGTGCCTTTTCCTTTTGTAGAGAGGGCATGGTCCTGGTGGAGCCCACTTCCTGGGGCATTTTTACTCCAGGGACTCAGAGTTATAGTGGAAGCAGGGCTCAGTTCCCAAAGAAGAGTGTGATCAGGGAACCAGGCCTTCTTCTTGCCTGGGCCTTTTGAGTAACTGTCTCTGAAAACTTTTTATACTGTCAGCCACCATTTGAAAAGCTTTCTTAGCACTCAGGGCCACTGTCAGTCCCACTCTCTCCTTTTTCCTCTTGGTTCTCCCCATTCTGGTCATAAAAGACCTTGAAGTCCAGCTTTAAATTTCTGCTTAAAGTTCCTGAGTCCCTTACTTAAGGTTTGGAGTTTATGCTGAATATTGGGGCTAAAGTACATTGCTAAACTAGATTGTCCCTCCCTAGTGTTAGGGTCTAAGTTAGCAAAGAGGCAAAAGGCTTCCAACAGTCGGGAAGGGAAAAGGGCTGGATTTTTATCTTGACCTGAGTGACCTACAATGCCTTGTGACTCTGCACCTCCAGGGGCAGCAGGGCTAGAGTGGTGGCACCAGAGAAGGGGGAGGAGCAGAGGAAAAGTGTACTGAAGGAGGAAGGTGGAAAAGAAACATCCTCCGGAGAGTGAAGACAAGGGAAGAGATGCAGGAGTAAGATGAACCATGGGGCAGGCAGAGTAAAGATCAGAAAAGTCCAGCAAGGTAAAAGAAAAACTGCATGTAGAGGGTTTTTAGACTCTTTGCTAATCCAGCTGAAATAGAATGTCGAGTAGTAGGGTAGCATTATAGTTAAGAGATCCATTCTTAGGTCAAATCTGGTCATTAAATTCCAACTGAATGTTGCCCACAATAGCAACTGGGAGAAAGAAAAGGCCTTTCTTCCTCCTCCTCTCCTCCTCCTCCTCCTCTTCTTCTTCTTCTTCTTAACAGAATGGTTACATGTTGAAAACAGAAAAAGTCTAGGGGGTATTTGAAGGACACCGACTCAGATGACTATTGAAAATTTGATCAGATATCAGATACACCCAAAATCTGAGTCAGACCAAAACTTGGTGATCTGGCCAGAAAACAGTTGTCCTCTTGTTCTTACTCAGACTGAGACCTTGAGGTGGCTCCTAAAGGGCAGGTGTCACCATGGAGCAGCACCTCCCACCCCAGAAAAGAGTGATTAGGAAATGTCCCTCCGTGCCACCCTCCTGATTGGTAGACCCAGCGCTTGGTTTCCCTTGATCAAACCAGAAAGCTACCACTCTCACTCCAGTGCACGTGACTATTCCCAGAGTTTCCAGAGACCAACAGGTTCACTGAATTTCGAATTATGTTGAAGGCATTGAGCAGGATGACCTGGGAACTGTCTTGGAGGAGAGATCAGCCTTGAGACCAAGCAGAAAAGTGTGCAGATATAGAGAAGTGACTCATTGTCTCATCCTCATGTGTGTCACCAAACATTAGGGTCTGTTCTAGTGAAGGTGGGTTTGAGAAAAGATTTTTTTTGACAAATATTAGGACAGAAAGAAAAAAAGGCTTATTTTACTTTTCACAGACAGAAAAGGACCAGTATGGAGGTGAAAAGGGAAAAATGTGTTGGCATCACAATAGCTTCCTCCTGTTGCTAATCTCTGGATTGTTTCATTTTTTTCCCTCTCTAGCCTCTCTCGTGTATTCAGTTTCCTGTCATAAATTCCTGTTTTCAAATATTTGCAGCAGTTTCTGGTTTTGGGGGGGACTCTGACTAATACACTGTAGGGTATTGCATTAATTTTTTCAGGTTGCCATAACAAAATACCACATATTGGTGGCATCAGGAAACAGAATTTTTTTTTTTTTAAGCAGAGTTTTAGTATGTTACCCTGGGTAGAGTGCCATGGCATCACAGCTCACAGCAACTTCAAACTCTTGGGCATAAGTGATTCTCTTGCCTCAGTCTCCCAAGTAGCTGGGACTACAGGTGCCCACCACAATGCCCAGCTATTTTTTTGTTGTAGTTGTTTAGCAGGCCCTGGCCGGCTTCGAACCCACCAATCCTGGTGTATGTGGCCGGTGCTGTAACCACCGAGCTATGGGTGCTGAGCCCAGACAACAGAAATTTATTCTCTTACCATTCTGGAAGCCAGAAGCCTGAAATGAAGGTATCAGCAGAGTTGGCTCCTTCTGGAGGTGTCTGAGGAAGTCTGTTCCATGCTTCTTCTAGCTTCTAGGGGTTGCCAAAAATCTGTGGCACTCTGATTTATAAATGCATTGCTCCAATGTCTGTAACTGTTGTCAGATGGTGTTCCTCTCTGTGTCTGTGTCCAAGTTTCCCTCTTTTAAAGGTACACCAGCTGTGGGATTATATCCCATCCTAATCCAGTATGACCTCAATTTAACTTGGTGATATCTGCAAAGACCCTATTTCCAAATAAAGATGCATTTATAGGATCTGGGTGAACATAAATTTTGAGCAGACAGTATTCAACCCAATATGGTTATGTCTTAATTTAAGTCTTCCACTCCAAAAGCAAGCCTGAGGCAAGGATTTAGTTAGAGGTAGTTCCAAGGAACTGGAGAGATGATTCCAAGGGACTGGAGCAAGGGAGTAGGAAGAAGGAGGTGGGAAAAGGAGAGCTAACTAATAAACATTCCTGAGCTGTTTATTGCTGTGACAGCCAGAGCTGAACTCTACTGGGAACTCTGAGAACCCATAAAGAATGGATGCCAGCATTGTATTTCTGAAATTAAGGAGGTTGGGTCATTTGCCTGCCAATTCCCAGTTCCAACTGTTGAATGTTGAATGGGAGAGTTGAATGTTGTCTCTGGGAGAGTTAACTCTTCTGCCTTGAGGGCTATGTGTGCTTTTGGACAGAGCAATTCTTCTAGCTTCAGAGAATACGCTGAAGCAGAAAAGCTGACAGATGCTACCACGCCTGGGAACTTGAGGTGCAGCTCAAGTCACAGGTGGGCTGAAGTGGTATAATGCAAGCCAACAAGCATCCACAAGGGATATATTTGACTACATGTGCTGTCCAGTTCTGGTTCATGTCTTATGGATTAGGTGAAGTCTCTTCATTGAGTTTGCTCTGATCCCACGAGATTCAGAGGAAGAGACTTCAGTCCATCTCTTTTTCGTTTGTCACTGTCTCAACATTGCAAAGGGGTGAGTTCTCTTCCCTGGGGTGCTGGGCTCTCCCATTCACTCTTTCTTGGGTGGCAGCTGTCTTCTGCATTTTTACCTTCTCTAATGATGGAAGAAAGACTTGAGATACTGGCTCTGGAGGAAAAGTTAGTAGCGAATCGTATTTCATGTTTCGTTTCTTTTTCCTTTTTATTTTATAGATTCTATTTTTGGCAATACATATCATTTGTGGACCATGTTTCTGGTAGTGATGTTTCCTCACTCCTCTGATTTAGGATATGAGCGACCACCTTAGCTTTGTGGTTTTGTTACTGGTCTTCTTACCTCATGGCTAGATGAAGGAAATGATGCCCTGTGAAGAGCGGGCCATGAGGTGGCAGGGGAACATTCCCTGGGGAACATTCAGGGAATGAACCCCAACTGCTTCTCCTCCTTTTCCACAACAAACATATCCTTTCTTCATGTTCTCTCTGCCAGAAGTCACATAGCTCTTTCTTTGTCTAGATAATTTTTAAGAACTATACAGAGATCCTTGTGATTTTTCCATTTTTGCTTGTCATATGTTAACAAAATTGAGTAGAAACCATTAAGTCTCATAGTTCTTTGTCCAGTTAACTTTAAAGAACTATGCAGAAATCCTTGTGATCTTTCCCTTCTTATTTCTTATCATGTTAATGAAGTTGAGTAGAAACCATTAACAGGATGATTTGTCTTTATTAAAGTCATTTACATTTTCTAATCATACTGTAAGACCAAAATATGTCTTTCATCTATGCTATGTCCCCATGTTGTCTATGCTACTTTCCCATGGACAACCCTGTATAGACATTATCAAATAAAGCTGATTTTGTGCTTTGGGGCTGGCTGCAGCCATCAGCTCAGTCAGACCTCCCGATCTCATCTTTCATCTCTGTGTCCTCTCTTTTGCTATATTTTCCTCAATCCTCACTACTTCCACTCTGGTTCTGGATAGATGCCCTAAGGTAACAATCATGTGTGTGGTGCTAGATGACTCACTTTCCATCTCTGAAGATAGGTACTAGGGGAAGGTGATGCAATACAGTTTGTCATTTAGGATCGGGTTAGGGGTCTGATGGAGGTCAGGGGTCACAGGGTCAAAAGAGCGCAGTTTTCCAGAGCATGTGGGTTGGGATACCTTTTCTCTAATGTATTGATGAGGGCAGGTGCATGTCAGCAAGAGAACATCAGGGCTTATAACATGTTTGCCTGGCATACCTAATTATGTGACCAATAAGTAGCCAAAGATACAATAATTGCAAAAAATATCTGTGACTTGGTGATGTTAAGAATGTTTATTGGACAAGTGCAAGAAAAAATTGGAAACAATACATGGCTAATCAGTTTGTTGAGTAAGTGAAAGAATAAGTATTCTATATTATAATAGTAGCTAAAATTTCTTGTGTGTCTATGTTTTTGAGTGCTTTGTGTTCTTTACATGGTAGAATCCTCTCAACAATTCTGTAATGTAGGCATTGATACTATCTCTTACGTGCTAAAATAAAATCCTAAGTCCCCTGCTGACTGAATGGACTGCCTCTGGTCAAGGGAACCCGAGAGAAATCTTAAAACTGAATTCCCAACCATTACAGGATGGGAGGTCAGACATACTTCATTAAACTTTCTCCTTGCTAACAACCATCAGACTTTTACCCTCAGGGCTAAACAGAGACCAATCTCATGATCTGATGAGCATTCTTCCTTGAGAAGAGACCACCAACCATAGAGTGTTTTTGTTAAATTTTAGATTAGTGTGAGGGTACAGATGATTAAGGTACACTGTTTGCATTTGTTGGGTAGAGTCCCTGTTGTAGTTGTGCCCGTCACCCAGGAGGTGTGCCAAGTACACTTTCATTATGCCTATTAGGTGAGAGCACGTCAATGCCCCTCTTTCCTCCCTTCTCATCCCTCTCCCCTCCCCCCACTTGAGTTTAGTTGTGTTTTTCTTTTGTGTGGGTATGTATTTGTTCCTCTACTGGTTTCATATTATATTGAGTACATTGGACACTCGCTTTTCCATTCTTGTAATACTTCGTTAAGGAGGATGGCCTCATGAAATGCTTTTAATCAGTCTTTGGAGCACATGCAGAGAGGGTGTTTGTGTCCCTGCTTCACTATTTGACGTCAGAGAACAGCCATTTCTGAACATCTGTGGGGCATAAAGCTTGATTGTGCATATGCATGTGTCTCCTTTCATAAGTATATATGGCTCTTTTTTACAGCTTGTTAAATATGTATATTTGGCCATCTTGCCTAGCCTATATTCCTCTTCCCATTGTCTGTCCCTAGAAGCAGGTGTTTCTGGCTCCTGGCTGGAGCTCTACTTCCTGGCCTGTCAGAATGGTCATCCACAGGCTCAACCCTTTGGGAGGAATAAAGCTGTCCTTTCCAAATTTATGAACCTTATCATTTTCTTCAGTTAATACTCTATTTTTAGACAAAAAAGTTGTGATCCAGGGAAGTTAAGTAGCATACTCAGTCTCACATAGTGAGGTGGGTAGCCAGGGTCTGAGCATCATAGCTTGATTCCAGGGCATCTAATGTTAACCAATGTAGAGACTAAAGCCCTTGGCCTGCAAAGGTTCACTGAAAAATCAGACATCGGGCAGATTGATTAACTGGAGAAAAAGGCATAAATTTTATTTAATGTTTATACATGGTGAAACTTCAGACTGAAGATTTAACTCCTCACTGAGGTACAGAGGTTTTAAAGTATGGGGGCTTGGATTATAGCCAAATAGGTTTTTGGTGGCAAGGCAGATTATGGGAGCAAAAAAGGTTAGCTAGCAAAGATGGTCTTGTAATGCAGGTAAAGCCTCACATCCCTCAGGGAGAACAGAAGGTAAATGATTTTTTTCAGACCTTTAAAAGTTTCAGAATCTCAGTTTTTCTTAGATGGGGTAATGGCTGCATTAATGGAAATTCTCTACAGATGCAAATTTCCTCCTACAAAAGACAAAATATGTGAAAGAAATATATTTTGTGGTAAAAATATTTCTAATTTCCTTTACTACTATACTACTACATTCCATGGAATCTGGGGAAAAAAGAAGGTCAAAGAATGAGACCTTTTTCTACCAACTCTGAATGGGGTCAGTGTAGGTCTCTTAGCAGAGAAGCATGCCCAGAGAAAAGTATCCTACAGCCTGATACAAGTATCCATAAAAATCACATAGCACCTTTGCCCTGGGTCTCTCTTTTCCCAATGTCCATCTCCTTCCCCATTGGCAGAGGAAAATTGCTACTTGGGAGTGGGGTCTCTAGAGCCTAGACTTCTCATCAAACACAGCCTTGCTGATAGTCAGGATCTTTCCAGATAAGGAAATCATAATGTCACTATGAAGCGGTGTTGCTGCAATTGTCAATAAAATGTCAGCCTGGCTGTTGAAAACTCTGCTCCAGAGCTTGAGCATACCTAATAAGTTATTTCCAGACGGGATTGATAAAGCTGAAAAAATCAGCACTAGCTAATTTCATTTTGTTATTTATTATAAATCTCTTTCTTCCCTCCGTCCATCTTTTCATTTCTTCCTTCTTTCCTTCACTTAGTCCACATCTTTTTTTCAAGTATGAACTGTGTCTATGTTCACAAGACAGGTGAAAAATTTCCAGTTTCTTTCCAATTTCTTAGCTGTTGCTTATGAATTGCAAAATATGTGCCAGGGGAAAGGTGGTACATAATGTTGCACTCACATCTCTGGGCTTTCCCCTCTCTGGGCTCCTGGCCACACACGTCATTATTTCTTTAGTATTCTTCGATGCATTTTAATAGATGTTTATTTTCTCAACTTTTCTAACTGATAGCAACAGTAAGTTTTTGTTCAAAGCAATCTTTAGACTATTTAATTTTGTGTGTGGTGTGTGTGTTCAAAATGTATGTTCACTGTACTCATCTTTCAACTTTTTAGTATGATTTAGATTCATTTCTTGCCGGGATGAGGCAACAGGGAGTATAGATGTTCCTATGTTTGAAGGATTCCAAGGGGATTTACATATGTTACCTCATCTAATCCCCATAATCCTTCTTGGGAGACATAATTAGTAATTTATCTATATAATTTCCATTTTACGGATAGGATCAGACACATTAAGAAATTTATCCAAAGTGACATGCAGTTAGGGTGAGTGGGAGCTTGCTAAGCTGAGAAGTTTCCATTACCCACCCAGCTCACCAGGGGTTATCAGAGAGTGGGTCACTGGTAAGCTCTCAGGAATTCCAGTCCAGGGAGTTTTCTGAGCAGAGGCTGGAAAGAGATCATGGGGTGGGTGTCAGATAATCTCTAGGAGGAGGAGGAGCTCTGGAGAGGACACTTATCCCTTGGCTGGAACACAGCTGACTCAGGTGTTGGGAAGTCTGGGCCCAGCCCTGGCTCTGTGGCCAATTAGCAGTTTGATTTGGGGCCGTGTGTCTCGGCTTTCTGGGCTTCTGTTTCTTCTTTCTTTAAAGGACACTCTGGGCCTGTGCACCCATTTTCATACTTTCTATTCACCAATCTGAAACTGCCCTTTATAAAATTAGTAAATGGCCATAAATTGAGAACTGCAGTAGGGGCCTGAACTCTGCAAAGGGACAGGCATTGTTAAAAATACATATAACCAGCTATTGCTCCCTAACTTAAAGCTTTCCTATAATTGCTTCGTGGTCATAAAGATTTTTTTTCATTGCTCCCACAGATAACATCACCCCTGGTCTTTGTGCTATCTGCCAGACTCTGGCTTCTGGTACCAACTGACCCAAGAAGATCAGTGGCCCATACCAAGGAACCCACTCCACTGGTCTTGTGACCTGGGCACACAGTGCAAACAGACAATTTCCACTTCCTGACCCTACGAGTTTATCCCCAGTGAATCAGAAGACCCCATTCCCTAGCTCTTTGCTTGTCAAACTGTTTTCAAAAACTCTGGTTCAAAAATTCTTCAGGGGAAGGGTTTGAGAAATTTCTCATGTCTGCTGGTATGGCACCTGTGACAGTGAACTCTTTCTCCATGGTAAGTCCTGGTATCTCAGGGTATTGGCTTCCTCTTGAGAAGTGGGCCGTGAACCTAGTTGGGCAGTAACAAGTCCATTCCTCTAAAAAAGTGCAACATGTAAGCTGAAAATGTATGAAGTTTGTAACCTTTTGAAAAATATGATTTTTTTTTCCTCTCTCTGCATTTCGTTTTTTTGGAAGTGATGTGCTATCAGGTGCTCTTGTGTTGTGTAGCCCCACAAAGATTATGCCACAGAGTGCCTTCAAGGGCAAAGATGAAGGGACAGTCCTTTGAGGATACCATTATCACGGAGACAGATGCTTCCCCCAAGTTAAAAGGGTACATGATGGGTGTATGAGTAGGGCTGGAAGAGGAAGGTGTACACTTGTCAAAGCTCCTGCTTTGTGTCCATATTAGAAAAGGCACCTGAGGGCCTGTGTCTCTGTGTGTGCTGCAGGTCTGGCAGGGAACAGAGTCAGAAGTTGAGCATGATGGCTTGAAGATGAGAGGATTTTCCTTTATTGCCCAGGTACCATATCCCTAATTTGGTTTGATTTTAGATGTGGCCAAGTCTCAGTAATAACTGGAATTAAATTTCAGACATGCTCAGTTATATTACAGTCTGACTTAGTTAGATGTATAGAAAATACGGCATTCTTTTTCATATCTAAATTAGCGTGCCAGGGTTCATACCTACTGCATATAAATTAGATCAAGAAGGGCCTGTTCATGCTGCCCATCCTCCTCACCATCTTCCTCCCAGCCTTCCAGGAGGGGGCGCTCCTCAGCATAGACAGGACTGGAACATCTCTAGTTTATTTTGAGCTTTATAACCTGCTATTCTCTGATCTAATGTATTAATAGACACAAAAACCATCACATGTAACATAAACAATTTGAACGAGTATTACCATTTTCAAAACAGGATGATTTTGTTTTGAACTATAGCTTGTAACATAAATACAATTCAAGTGAGTATTAGCATTTTCAAAACCAGATGATTTTGATTCTTGTGGATTTCACACCCAGATCCAGGCCAAGAAATGGACACAGGAAAAGTAGCCTGGCAAATCAGATAAATTCCATGATGACTAGCACATAGAAATTGCCCAGTAAGTAATGATACATTGATTGATAGTGAAATGGTGCTTTCCAGTCCTGCTGCAGGAATGAACGGGAGTTCTAGCCCAGAGACTAGTCTGTCAGTGGTGACCTAAAGGGACAGGCTGAAAGGCAACAAGCTGTGGAGTGGCCTATCACTTGGAGACCTCTGAGCACAGGAGGAACACTTGTCTGCATGCTGATGTGGTCTTGCCCAGGTGGAAGGAATAGCTTGGAGTTCAGGGACATGTCCTGTCTTCTTTATCCCCTATGGACAGGGCAGAAGGTGGCTAGTAGCCAAGATCCCCTAGGGATGAGTAGCACAGAGGAGAAAGTCTGTGTGATCCTCACAGGATTCTCAGGCTTCTCACATTGGGAGGTAGGGGGAGGGTGGCTTAGTCCAGGATGGATGAGCGCCCTCAAGTTCATTTGTGGCTGCAGGAAGAAGGGCTGCCAGTACACCGAAGGCTGCCCGGGCTCTGGACCCATGGCGGGGCTGCAAAAGGCACTTTAACCATGTCTGAGGGTAATGAAGGGCCTTCCTGAGAACTCCTAGGTTTCCAAGCTGCCAGCTGCTCTGATTTGTACAGGGATCCCTGTATAGAGTGGGTCACATCTTTCCAAAAGATTTCTGTCCACTTCTGGTACAGGGGGGAAGTGGCCCCTACCTTGGAGCATCTTAGGTGATTCCCCTCCAAATTCTGGGTCCTTTTGATTAGCACTGAGATAGGGGGGAGGTGTCACTGTGGAATGAGGTAGGAGCCTAGTACTGGATGAGGAAAAATGTTCACTTCAGAGGATTATTTTTTCCTGGGAAGATGTCCCCCTTTTCCTGATGGAGCTTGCACTCAGCCTGGCAGGGGGAGCTGGCAAAGGGAAGTGTATTTGGGACGATCTAGGTATTAACACAGCTTGGTTCTAGAGTTGGAAGGTGTGGTACATTGGAAGGGAAGTAGATGGCGGCTGGACACACGGTTGGCACTACTGAATGTTGGTTTGGTGAATAAAGGAGCAATTGATCACTTCTACTTTGGAGAGTGATGGTTGTCACTCTCTAGGTCACTCTATCCCTAGTGACCATCCCTCTGCTCCCTCTGCCCAGTGCGCCTCTGGCCTCTGCCCTAAAGAAGGATGGATCAGTCTTGGAGGCACCTCGGCCTGGTCCTTGCAGCTTCTTATTTTTCTTATTGCTCATAGTGTTGCCTTCTTCGTGGCCCTGGGATAAATGAAGGAGTTGTACATACATTGAGAAGGAGGGATGGGAATGAGGTTTGGGGGATGAAGAAGCTCTGGGGGTAAAGTGTGCAGCAACCAGTGGAGTATGTGCCTCATCTGCAGTAACGTGGTGTCACTGGATGAGTTCTCAGGATTATAGCCCAGGTAGGGGTGGTTGTTCTCACAGGGATGGCCTGCTGGGTCCTCTCCTGCCCCTCGGTGTTTTGGGCCCCCAGGTAACATTTATTGAGCTGCACAGAAAGCAGAAAGGGAGGCAGAGTCACAGGGAATATAGCTTAGGGCAGGCTGGAGTTGAGAGTATTTACAGGGGCCCTGGGCCTGAGCATCTCTGTGTCCCCTGTTTCTCAGCAGCCTAGGCTGGGTGGCAGTTTCTGAAGCAAATGTAGGGTGTTCATCTACGCACAGAGCTAGACTGTGTCCAAACAAACTCTACATCTCTCAAATTTGTATTTTGGGCTCCAAGGCACAACCTCAACCTTCTTCCCATCTGCCTCTGACCAGAGTTCACCTTCTGTCTTCAACAAGTCAATTGTGTTGACCTGCCTGTCTCTACCCAACGCTTACCTGTCTTTTGCGGAGCTTGTCTCTAAGTGGTCCAGATTTTCATCCCTTAAAAGGGCACTCCCCATGGGGTGTCTATGGAAGAATGAGGACCTATGCATGAGCTCACCTTCCCTAGCAGTGGACTGGTATCAGCACAAAGTCCTCATGCACAAAGAAACCCCGTACTTTCTCCTTTTCCCTGGAATCTGGATCTGAAGGAAGAAGGTGTAGAAATGTGAATAAGACTTGATTTCATGACTCCCAATGAATTTTCTTGAGAGAAAAATTCTGCCTTGTCTTCTGTGTTAATGGAGCCCAAGGCTAAAGAAGGGGGAGACTGGGGTAAGCTACAGCAGGGAGGGAAGCAGTTGGGAGGGGTGGTTGGATAGTGGGGACTGCTATAGCCAGCTACATCCAAACAGGTGGTCTCATGGGTTATTTGGGCAGTGTTCCTGGCTGGCAAAACAGTTTAGTTTGATCAGGTCCCATTTGTTTATTTTTGTTGTTGCTATGATTGCTTTTGGGATCTTTATGAATTTTTGGCTAGACTGATGTGTATAAGAGACTTCCTAACATTTTCTTCTAGAGTTCTTACAGTTTTATGTGTTAGGTTTAAGTCTGTTATCCATTGTGAATTAATTTTTGTGAGTGGGGCAAAGTGAGGATCCTGTTTCAGTCTTTTACAAATGGCTATCCAGTTTCCCCAGCACCTTTTATTGTATAGGGATTCTTTTCTCCAGTGTAAGCATTTGTCTGCTTTGTCAAAGATCATATGGGAATATGAGGATGGTTTCATACCTGGGTTCTTTGTTCTGACCCATGAGTCTATATCTCTGTTTTTGTTCCAGTACCATGCTGTTTTAATTACTACAGTCTTGCAGGATAGCTTGAAGTTGGGTAAAGTCATGTCTTCAGATTTGTTCTTATTGTACAAGGTTGCATTGGCTCTTTGAGCTCTTTTCTGCTTCTGTATGAAGTGTAGAACTATTTTTTTCTAGATCTGTAAAAAATAACTCTGGTATTTTAATGGGGATTGCGTTGAATCTGTAAATCACTTTGGGAAGTAGAGACATTTCAACAATGTTGATTCTGCCAATCCATGAACGTGATATGTTTTTCCATCTGCTTATATCCTCTGAAATTTACCACTTTAAAAGAAACATTAAATAATATGTCAAGGAGAGTTGGGAGCCGGCAGTACACATATCAAAATGCAAACTTTCCACTGTTTCTTCTTGTAAGTAATAAAGTCTCGAGTAGGCAGACCTGAGCTCAGTTGCCCTAGCAGGCAGCCCAATGACCCCAGGATCTCTCTAAGGAGGTGTCTGAGCAGAGGTTGGAAAGGTCCTTGTCCAAGGAGACTGGGAAGAATGGGAATTCTATGATTTCTGAGCAGCCCTATAGAGGTCTCTTATCTCAAGTATGTTGTCTGGTGTGATTTTTATGTGGTGCAGTGACCCAAAACCTTATTTTGGAAGGGTCTTAGTGGTCCTATTTTTATTGGGCTACTGACCTTCTCTAATAGCCATGGAAATATTAAGAGGTAAGTTGGTGAGTCCCATCTTCCCTGGGAAATTAGAATCAATGACCTATATGCTGTAATAACCCACTTATCTGACTGCTGATTCCCTTCCCAAGAATTAAAACCTCTACACTAGCAGAGTTCAAGGCTGTGGAGACAAAGGGAAAAACCCCGTGTAGGTCATTGGGTATAATAGCCAGAGGGGCATCTCCTGCTCCCACCCCTCTGTTTCTGAAACCATGTTCTCTAGCTCTGGGGAGAGAGCACCATATATTCATTGCTGGTTTAAAGCACAGGCTACATCCTGTAGGACAGCATCCCGATCTTGCAGGTGGCTTTCTCTCAACTGTCATTATTGTTTAGTCTTCAGTAAGCTACTCCATAACTCCTGTAGGCCAGCTGCTTCTGGAAGATGTGGTACCATTGCTGCACTTCTTTTATGGTGAAAAGTGTTTGTTGGTGAGAAGCAACGTGGTGTGGGTTACCAAGGCAGGAAATAGACTGAGAGTTCTGTTAATCCACAGAGTGGAGGTAGCAGATGTGGTGGGCTGGGAGGGCAGAGTCATGCCAATACATACTCCCCAAGACAAAGTAGCAAGATCTTGCTTTCCTTTGTGTACATCTGCTATAGGAGCCAACTTGGCTCTTTTCTCTTTCTCCTGGGATCTTCTGGCATCCATGGAGGAGAGGGGCGATGATGAAAGTGTATGTTGGTAAGTTGAGACATTTGCTATTCTGGACTCAGTAAGGTCATTATAGAGATTTTAAGAAAGGGAATAGTTATTTCTTCACATAGTCCATAGACCAAGGAGATTAGAACAAATCATCATGTTTAAGGTATTTCCCTGCCTCTGAGTCCACCTAAATGTGTCTATGGGCAAAATTCAGCTTACCAAAGGAAGGTGCTTTGAATTCTTCACAATATAAACCTACTGGAGGGGCCCAGAGGTTTTCTCTCCAGAGAAGTGTCTGAGCACAAGCTCATCTGTTGTCAAGAAATGCCAGGAAGTCATCTCCTGGTGGGTATTATAAGACATTTAAGGCCACTTGGTGTCTTCATGGTCAGGGGGCCTGGGTTCTATCCAGGCTCTGTCCTAACTTCTGTGACTTCTTTAGTCAGTCACTACCACTTCCTGAAATTGGTCCTCCTCCTCTCTCGGAAGGATGAAGGCCTTCAACAATAGTTTTCAAATTTGCTTTAAACCAGAGAAATATTTCCTCAAAGTGAATATAATACCTAATCTGATTATGCATGTGATTGGGAAATTTTTAAAAATAATATTCTTTTATTTTTCTTTCTGTGCTTTCCTTTTCTGTCTTTTCCAGTGAAGGAGCCAGATCCCTAGTATGCCTTCAGTCCTGAACCAGAAGCTGTGCAACATCCATTGCTCTTCCTTCATGAAAATACCCAAGATTGTTAAGAGATTGTGTTGCATCATGCTTTGTATACAACATACTGTGAAAGTCCATGCCTTCAAGAGTTACACAATCCCAGAGAGAGATTTTTCCCTGTATCACAAGAGTGCAGCCTTGTGTCTACCTGGGACAGAGGCATTATCAGCCCAGAGGTAGAGCTTATGCTCTTCTCCCAGGCAGTTCTCTGCGTTAGTGGCAAGACCTTGCATGGGTGGCTGCTGGAAGTACTGGCAAGGTGAGTTCAACTCAGGGATATGCTCAGTCAACCAAAGGTCACATAATCTATCAGTAACCTCCAAGCCGAGAACCTCCTAATGTTCAGAAGTCCAGGTAGTCTTGGAAACTATGGATGTAGCAATAACTGCAATGACCATTACTCCAGTTTTCTAGATCATGTAATTCTAGTTTGATTCTGCATAAGAAGGGGCTTCATTAACATCAAGGATTATGTTTCTGAGCAGATAAATGGAATGAGTGTTTTTCCTATAATTTGAAGCTGTACAAGGAGAGTCACACCTGTTACTTTAAAAAATAAATGAAATAAGGCTGCCCTAGTTGGATTCTTCTTCCCTATCTGCTGACTTAGGTAAAAAGAACACTCCAGTAAATATAGTTTGTGTCTAAAAACAAAATGATTAAAGTCATTTCTAAATCCCATACCCTGCTGTTCTAGAGTCACATGTAATAATATTCATACAAACTGTGGTCAGTGATTAAAAGCAAGATATAAATACCTATTCCCATAGATTTTCCACATAGATCTAAGTCCTGTGGTCTGGATGAAAGACAAGGAGTTAAATAATTCAGATACAAGTCATCAACACTGTCAGTTTCACTTGGGCTCAGATGACAGAGTCTGTTCCTGTGTTCACTGTCTATCCCCAATGCCTGGCACTTAGTAAGTGCTCAATGAGTATTTATTTGTTGATTGATGGGAAAATTTGTGCTTTCCAGTCCTTCTGCAGAGAGGAGTCCTTTTGAATGCACAAGGCTGATGTAGTGCAAGTGGCCAGCAGGAGTCTTAGCCTAGAGTAGCGGTTCTCAACCTGTGGGTCACGACCCCTTTTTAACAATGAAAATCATTGCAGCATTAGGAAGGTTGAGAACCACTGGCCTAGAGGCTGGCAGTGACCAAAAGGGATAGGCTGAAAGAGGCTCACACTGCTGTGTGACCAGGTGGCCAGTGGATGTTGAGCATGTAAGGACAGCGGGCTGGGTGTGAAGAGTTGAGCTGGCCCTGTCCATGGGAGAGATGGGGCCAAGGACTTAGGAGGGAGCTCCTGCCAGCCCCGTCCTCCCTTGGTCCTGCCTGGTCCCTTTAAGCCCGTCTTGGCTAGGATACGAGCCAGGCAGGCATCCGAGTGGTGAGAGCCTGATGGAAACATGTGGGTCAGTGAGTATCTTAGGAGGGGAGATATGGTGGGGGGCAGAACCATGGCCTGGAGAGGACAGGAGTTGATAAACTCTGGGAGTTCTTGATAGGGACACAGAAGGGGCAGCTGGGAGGCTAAAGGCTGAACTGGTCAATGAGCTCAGAAGAGAGCAGGGAGGGGTGGGGGGCCTCAGTGGGGTGGGCCCTTGTTTTTACAGACACCCTGGGCTGTGCCTGCTTCTCTGTCATACAACACAGAGGAAGAAGGTAAGAAGTTCACCCTGAGCCCAGGACCAGAGTGGTCTGTTCTCTCCCGACAGTGCTCAGCTTCAGCCCTGGCAGAGGGCAGGACCTGAAGAGACCAGTGTGAATAAAAAGGGCGGGGGCCACAGCTTTGCCTGGGGGTTTGGGAGGTGGTGAGGGGAAAGGAAAGATAAGAAAGCAGGAAACAGCAGAAATGCATCACTGGCCTGCCTAGCACAGAGTTGGTGACTGTGAGTGAGAGTCAATGAATAAACAAGAAACCGACCTTCCTGCTTAGCTGGGACACATTTATTCAGGTACTGGCACCTCCCTGGTGTAAATCTGGACTGATATACAGAGAACTTGGTCATTCACAGAGGGGCCTTAGTCTGCTTCTTGCAGTTGGAGGCTTCTCAT
Organism: Perodicticus potto; assembly: GCA_963574655.1. Taxonomy (NCBI): domain Eukaryota; kingdom Metazoa; phylum Chordata; class Mammalia; order Primates; family Lorisidae; genus Perodicticus; species Perodicticus potto. The sequence goes on from CAUYRH010144271.1 coordinate 19,354, forward strand.
GGTTCTCTGTATCCAGGGTAGGAAACTCGCGATCTTGGTGAAGACTCGTGGAGGACTCCCATCCCCCATTCCATAGGAGACAATGCCCTGGGCCACTTTGTTACACACCAGAGGGCCCCCCGAGTCTCCCTGTGAATAGAGGGGGAGGACTGAGCTGGTGCTGTCCTGGTCTTGCCCTCCCTGTCTGTCATCTCAGGCCCTCCCGGAGATGGTGAATTTGCATGGCCCATCTAGTGGTGGGGCAGGGCAGGTCCCAGGGGTCCTGGGGTCCTCTCTTTATAAAGATGTGTGGGACCATTGGCTCCAGGTCACTGTTTAAGGACACAGAGGCAGGTGAGTGGGGCCAACTTCTAGGAGGATGAGCCCTTTCACCACACTGGGTGCCTGTTCCAAGGAGCCACTTGCTTATAATTGCTGCCCCCTCAGGAAGCACAGTTTGGTAATACCAGTCACCCTTGTGGAGTGGGGGGAGGAGGGGTCTGGAGTGTTGCAAACGGAGGCTTCCATTCCCCAGAGGTCCCGCGCTGAGTGTACAGAGGCCCCAGTTAGCTTGGGCCGCTCCCCTCTTCTCTTTCCAAGAGAAAGATCACAGCCTAGTGGGTGAAGGAGTTCCCTACTGCTGGGGTCTCCAGATTCCTGATCTTTCCCAAACTTCCCTCTCCTGAGCATCAAGCTGGCAGATTCATAGTCTTACCCGAAAGGAAGACTTTTTTAGCTTTGGGTCCCCCACACAAATCTGGGTGTTCCTGATGTACTTCTCGTGGTAGCGGAATTCACACTCCTGGTCCCTCTGTATTGTCAGTGTCACCTCCTGCAGCGTGTCTGAGATTTTGCCCTCTGGAGCAGTCCGGCCCCAGCCGGCCACACTGCACTCCATCCCCAGTGTCACCCGGCTTGTGACCCTGGGTAGCCTGATGGGCTGCACAATTGGAGTCCGCTTGGCCTTTCTCTCCAGCTGGTGGGGAAGAGACAAGAAAGTCCAGCAGTGGCCTCCCGGGCCTGGGCACTGTGCAGGGCTGGCCCTTCTTCCCTCCCCTCTGAGGCACAGGAACTGGTCAAGCATCCAAGATGGACAGGAGGGAGGAAAGGACAGTGTCACAGCGGGAGGGGCAACAGGGCCAAGTAGAGCGAGAGCAGCAGCAGTTTGCCTCACCTGCAGCAGCATGATGTCATTGGCCAAGGTCTTCGGATTATAGCCTGGATGGGGAATGGGCCTTCTCACACGGATGACCTGCTGGGTCTTCTCCTGCCTGTGGATGTTGTGAGCTCCCAGGGTGACGTTCATGGGCCTGCACAGAGAGCACAGAGGGGCTGTAGGAATGTGAAGTCACAGGGTACAGCCCAAGAGTTGTGAGGAGCAGGTGAGAACCAGGGCAGGGCAGGGCTGCAGCTGAGGGGAAATTGA
>CAUYRH010144272.1:0-80957 GCA_963574655.1 Perodicticus potto
TTCTGTGAAGGCAAAAAGTGGAAACCTAATAAACACATGTATATGTAAAAATAAAAAATGAAAAAAAATAATTATAGTTATCATTGAGTAGCAAAGCAGATTAAAATATTCCCAACTTTTCTTAAAACAAAACCAAAACAAAAACCTCAACTTATTTTTAGGTAATCAGTGTTTCTTAAAGTCATTTTCAAAATTGATAATGTATCAATATGCATTTGGAGTAACTGGGATTTTTTTTGCTCCCAGTAAAATATTTCAAGCACATAGAGCATTGAGTATGAATTTTCAATTCAGCAAATGTATTGGAAATAATAATTCAACCATCACATCTTTACTTGGAAATACAAGCTGTAGAATTTTTCCATGCTGTTCTTGGTTGAAATACATATTCTTTCACTGAGCATTGGTACTTTAGTATATTTAAAAATATTTTAATGTTGTACTTAGACATTGGAAGGTATTTACTGAGCTCTAAATTAGCAACTAAAAGAAATTTTAAAAACAAAATCCCAATCAGTTACTCTGACATACTCGATTAGTCTTTGGATAGTAAGCAGTTATATTATACATAAAACATTTTCCTCCACAGGATATATTTCTTTGATTTTGTTCTTATAGTTTCCCCCAAATAGTGACATATTAAAAAATTAATTAAAAATCTAATATTTAATCAACTACTTCAAACAAAGAAACATATCATTTCAATAATCATCTCATCTCTTGTTATCAGTTTATAAATGGCACATGGGCTTTTGATTCTCTGCATTGGAGTTGCAACATTATTTGGAATAAATAAATCAAAATTATAGTAAATGGCTAACCAGACTACTTGGTATTGTAGGGAGTGTTAGTTTAAGCTCTAGTTCATTGCTTAGTATTTTTCAAAGTCTTTCCAATCTTTGCTTCCCTAGTTTGGATTCTGTATTTATTGGGTGATTCTGATATACAATTGGTTCTTACTGTATCACTGTTGGTTAATGAATCCCTTATTTTTAATGATTTTGAAAACTAAATTACTCTGTATAGGTTGGGATTAGTAGTGATTCTTACCACCCATTTACTACTTGCTTCATGGAGATGTTAGTGAAATGAATACAAGCAAAACGATCAGCTTATTTTGTACTCTCTGAATTTTTTGTAAACGTGATTGCCATAGCAATAGACTTAGCTTATGTGAAATATGTGAAGTCAAAAAATGAATGTTTAAAGTGGTTTCAGTAATTTACTGCCTACTCTTTATTTGCCTGGGGAGAGTTTCACTGTGTATATAAGGAACACAGAAATAAATTTGACATTTTGATGTACTTGCTCAGAAAATGTGAATTTATAATTCTTGAAAATAGACTAGTCTAAAATGGATGGATTCCTTTTCTTCAAATCCATTTTATAAGTGACATTAATTTTCTTTCCTGGGTGCTACATGGCTATATTTGGCAACATAATATTTGCCTGTATTTCCCCATGTGGTGACACCAGAAAACATCATTTCTTTCCTTTAAGCTAAAGAGAAACAGTAATAAAATAACAATCTAAACAACAATAAGAAAGTGGAGATGTGAATGTTTCAGTCTTTGAAACATGAATTGCTGCTGTTGGTGATGTTAAAATACTGCCAAAGCTCTATTATTGGTCATATTCATTACTGAAGAGAATGTAAAACTTGAAAAGAGTTTTAAAGACCAGATTATTAAAACAAAATTATATCACCTTTAAATTGATATAGAAAAGTATTGTAGGATGCATTTGCTTAGATTAATTGCTTGGTCTTTAAAATCTACAACAAAATATAAGCCAACTAGTTTTTTTCTTATTGTACAGTAGGAAAAAAGTCAAAATCATCTGCAATAATATGGCATTTATTTTACTACACCAGTCTGAGATACTTACAAATTAAAAGGGATTAAGTAAGACTATCATATGCACTCCAAAGTTTGAGAAAATGTATTTTTTTCACAAAATGAAAATAATTAACTACTATCACTGTATACTTTTTAATATTTTGTGGTATTAGTAGACTTTAGAGTCCTTTGAAAGAGAAGATTGGTTATTTAAGAAACTGACTGGAAAATACTTATAGAAGAAATACACATTCTTGAGCTAAGAAAAAATCTGGTTCAAGTGATATAATATACAACAATTCTTAGTGCTAAATAATAAGGGATACAGAAAAATAATAAACAGAATCCCTGTCAAGAAGGTTAGGATCCCGTGTGACTGACAAATATTTCAGTAAGAGTAATAATGACATTGAAATCCTTTTCCACAGTTCCATCAAATCAATTGTAAGGCAGAAAATATCTCATGTGTTTCTAAGAAAGAAGGTCTTCCCAAGTCTCATTGGCTAGCTTCCACAAAAATCTGGGGTACAAAATCTAAGGCCCTTGAAAGAAGGAAGAACTTCCAGCCAATGGCCTTGGACGAGGAGAATGGCCAAAGAAAGAGGTAAATAGCCAGGGTAGTATGTACTCTCAAATCTATTTTATCATTCTTTACTGACCACTGTATGTCAGACACTATGTAAGTCTAGAAGACAAAATATTGAGTAAAAAGTAGATGCTTTGGGGAGTTGTGAGGAAGGCATTAATCATTTATAAATATTCAGTAATAAATCATGTATATTGTTTATCATCATATAAATAAAAATAATAAAAGCAAATAAATCAAATTATCATACTAAGAAGTGTACTGTTACAAACAGAGATGAGTTCTCAGAAACAGGGGTTGGCAGATCTCTAAGAACATAGTACAGAGTAGCTTAGTCTGTGTTGTTATAACAAACTATCACAGACTGGGTAATTTACAACAAACAGAAATTTATTTTCTCATGGTTCTAGAGGCTGAGAAATCCAAGCTCAATGCGTCAACAGGTCTCATTGTCTGATGAGTGCTCTCTCTGCATTTAATTTGGTGCCTTGATGATACCTGTACCTGAGGGGAAGAAGACCATGTTCTCAGGCGGTGAAAGGGAGATGGGCAAACCAGCCAAAGCCTGCAAGAAGCTGTTTTTAAGCCTTTCATCACATTATGAGGGGAGGAGCTCTCAAATTTATTTTTGTGTTCCTTATATACACAGTCAAATTGCCCTAATTTTTTTTTTGGGGGGGGTAGGCGGGACATCTTCAAACCTAAATGAAGAAGGATTTGATATTAACTCATAAAGGTTCAGGGATGGTTTCTCTGTGGAAATGAAGTTGGAGCTAGAATGGGTAGATAAGGAGGCATTATTTAGGCAAAAGGAGTGGGTAGGGAAGCAGAGACTTTCCACACAGCACTAGAAACATACAAAGAACCATGACTAGGAAGCAATGCAGACTGGTGGAACCAAAGGGCCATTGTGACTGCAGTGGAGGAAACAGAGTGGTCAGTGGTACAAAATAAAGCTGAAGCAGTGGAAAAAATCAAAACCAACTATTTCTTTGTATTCTCAATCAACACAGAGTCTTTCAGATACAAGATGTTTGGGTTTTTTCCATGCCAAACAATTCTCCAGGTATTTATAGATACCTACTTTGTGTCCTACAGTTTAACTCAATGGCGATACTCTCTGCCTCGAGATTGAATCAGATCCCACAAGTTAAAGGCTCAGTCGCACATGACTGTTCCCACTTCATATGCCAGCTGCAACATCTGTGCTTCTGACTGATGGGCTGTAAGTCAGAGGTTACCAGACCCCTCTCTTCACGTTTGGTTTTTGACTAGGAGGGCTCACATATCTCCAAAAATCAATGTATTTACTAGATTACTGGTTTATTATAAAGGACACAAGTCAAGAGCAGCCAGATGGGAGCAATGCATATGACAAGGTATGGGAGAGGGCACAAAGCTTCCATGTCCCCTCCAGGTGTGCCACATCCCATCTCCTCCTTGTGTTCACCAGCCTGAAAACTTCCCAAACCCTGTCCTTTTTCAGAGGTTCCACTATGAGGGCCTAATTTATTAAATCATTGGCTATCGATCATCAACTCAAACTTCAGCCCCTCTCCCCTCTCTAGGGGTGGAAGGATGGGGCTGAAAATTCCAACCCTCTAATGATGTTATTGGTTCCTTTGGAAGCCAGCCCCCATTCTGAGGCTACCCAGGAGCCCCCTGCCATGTGTCATCTCAGTAACATACGAAAAACACCTCATTTCAGAGAATCTAAGGATTTTAGAAGCCACACTAGGAAACAAAAAGCAAAGACTAATACATATTTTCTCTGTATATCGTAGGTGGGCAGAAATTATGGCAATGATGCTGTTACTGGTAATGACAGAGTCTAGGGGTATAACTATAAACAGAACACAGATGTATGGAAGGGAAAGAGTCATAGAATTGAGAAATCAGGACATTGAATGCATTGTTTGGGTGGATATTAGAATCGCTGAGAATAATTACTGGAGGAATGGTGGAAAGAAAGGCAGAAGTTCAAAAGGCAAAATATTTAAGAAATGGATGTAGATATAAGTACATAAATTTGAGTGATATTTAGAAGCAAAATCTATAACCATTGGCCGTAAATTAAAATGAGAAGAGGAAGGATAGAGAGAAGGAACCATTGAGGACAATTCAATGATCCTTGTTTTGAGTCACAGAAAGAATCATGGTATCATTGATAAGCTAGAGAAGGCTGGGAGAAGATCAGGAGATTGATCTTACCTATACTGAATTTTAAGTGATCTTGATCTATTCAAGTGGTATTGAGTAGGTAGGAAGATATATTGATCTGGTGATCAGAGAAGAATTCATCCTGGAACTAGAAATATGTGGAATGTCTCATGCTGGGTGATGGCTGAATCAGGTGTGGAAAGAGGAGAGAAGAAGCCTAAGACACTTGACCTTGAGTACTTTCAGTATTTAATGAGCAGACTCAGCATGAGCCTTCAGGGGAGACTGATTAGGAAGTGGAAAGAGAGATAGGAAAACTAGCAGAGTATGAAGTCATAGAAGCCAAGGGAAGAGTCTTGTAAAAAGAAAGATGTAGCCAATAGTGTCAAAAGCTAATGAGAGGACAGCAAGTTGAGAGAAGTAAAATGTTCTTGGATTCAGTGGCAAAAAGACCATCTGTGACCTTCATAAGAGCTTTTGAGTGTACTAATGAGTTTGGAAGAGAAATTAGAGGTCAATGACTATGAAAGAAATGAAGAAAAAGAGAAAGGAGAAAGCAGGACAGGTTACCTTTTAAGAATTTTAAGTTGTTAAAAATGGAAGGAAAAAGTATGGCAGCTGGAAGGACTGATGGGATTGTGGGTGGTGATTATTATATATTTACATTTTTCAATGGCAGAAACTTGAGTCTACTTAAGTCTCTATGAAATGCATATAATTGGGAGGGAAATTTTAATGTGAATTTAACATTAGTGTAAAAAGTTTGATAAGTGATAGCAGAAAAGTAGAAGGGGATGAATTCCAAACTAGAGGTAGTGAGACAGATTTTACGGGGACTAATAATACCTTTTCTAGTGTAACAGGAAGAAGAGTGAGCCAGATTGCCTCAGGACTTAGATTTAGTCAACCTATTGTGTTTGATCTTCTCTTTTTCTGGCTGATGTAATCTTTTCTCATAAGAAAATCTTGCGGGAGTGGGTGCATCAGGCTTTATGCTCTCAAAGAAGCAGAGAAGAAACAAGAAAACCATCTCTCCCTTCCATAGCAGGCAGGTTTGTGGGGTGTGAGGGAGGAAACTACTACCACTAGAGCATATTGTGGGAGAAGCAACCTTGCAAGGTTTCAGTGAAGATAAAAGGGCCACTCTGAAAAGACAGGAAAAAGTAAGGGAGTTTGGTGTTACTGAAGACACAGTGGAAGGTTGAGTGGATCATGATGACTGAGAAAAGGTTTACTGATACTGGCAAGAAGATCATCTTCAACCTGAGATCAAGCAGGTTCAGAAGCACTTTAGCAAAATAGTGGAGGTCGCTGCAGGTTATAACATGAAAGTCCAATCCTTCAGTTATAAGAGAAAAGAGCAAGATAGAATTCAAGTTTGTTTTCATTATTATTATTATAATTTTTTTTTTTTGTAGTTTTAGCTGGGGGCCGGGCTTGAACCCGCCACCCCCATTATATGGGTCTGGCACCCTACTCCTTGTTTTTATTATTTTTTATAATGCTGCCAATTCTCTATGTAAGATTTTATTTCCATTTTGTTCCTTAACATGCACAGACCGTGGTCGCAATAACCACAATAACGTCCTTCTGTAGCACTTTCTAAAATCTTTTCTTTGAGAACATGCTCCCCTCCACCCCATCTCACCCAGAATGCCCTCTAAATCAGCGGTTCTCAACCTGTGGGTCGTGACCCTTTTGTGACAATGAAAATACATTGCGGCATTAGGAAGGTTGAGAACCACTGCTCTAAATCCTTTTTCTACCTACGTAAACGTATCTCACAAAACCAATTTATAGCTACCTCTTGACTTTCTTTTTTACGATTTTTTTTTTTTTTTTACTATGAAACAGGTCATGTCTATGGTAAAACCATTTGGAAAATAAGTTTTCCAATTATAATGAAATTAACATTTAAAAATAAAATAGTCCATATAATACCTTCCCTTAGATCATACTATATATATTATTAACGTTTCTATTTTAAAAATTAAAATTATAAAGTCTTTCCTATTTCACTATTTATAATACCAGACTTTCAATGGTTGTCTAAGATTCTATTGTATAAATGTGCCATAGTTTATTAACCATTCTGCTAAAACTATTAGTTAATTAGGTAATGCCTGTTTTTCCCATTATAAATAAAACATTATCTTAAAATAATTTCTGTGTATATAGTTAATAACACTTTTAAGGCAAATTTTTGTAAACACAATAATTCTGTGAGCATGAATGGTTTTTAAAGACTCTGGATAAATATAGGTAAAATATTTTCCAAAAGACGGTAATAAATTATCCTTTTATAAGCAGTATATTAGTATGTTAGGTATACATATCACTCAATAGTCATTCTAAAGTGTTTTTTAAAAATTCCAATATCCTGGGTGGAAAAATTCTCATTGGAGTTTTCAGCTGTGTTTATTTGATCACGAATGAAGCTGAATATCTCTTCTTATAGTTGTTGGCCACTGGATGTTATCTTTTTCGTATCGTTTGGTCATGTTCTTCAACCCTGAAATAGTGTCTTAATTGAATTATAAAATACGACTTAGTGCTGCTAATATAATCATAAAAAAATTCTTCATATGCTAATTATGCTGCCTTGTATTCTGTTTGTTATTTTCATCCTAACATTTTCCCAGTGAACTATGCTGTGTCTATCATAATCTTTATTAAATTATTTTTTTCAGAAGTCCTATAGTACTCAATAGTCTCATTATATACTCAATAGTCTCATTATATACAGTATTCATATTTCAGCTCCTATTGTCCTATGTTGTTCATTAAAAGTTTCATTAATGTTAACTTTTTATTGCCAGATAGGTAGTAAGTACCTTAAGAACAAGAATAGGGAATATGTATATCACCATTCCTGATTTCTAATAGGTGTTGTGTCATGAGACTTCTAATTTGCTTCTGAGATTATCATTGTACATACTCACCCAAATATATAGCAAATTAACTCATGATGTGTTAAATGGGCACAATATTCTGGGGAAAACATATGTATACTAAAAGACACAGAGAATAGATGAGTTTTCTCAATAGCTTTTTGCTTGCTGAGAAAGGTTTGAAAAAAGTATCTCTGGGATACATTAAAGTTATTTCAAAAGTTTTAGGATTGTGTATTAAAGAAACATTCTCTTTTGAACATGTTACTTGAACCATAGTTAAGTGAAAGGTGGTGTAAAGCATGTGATGAATGATTATTTTTCACGTCAAACAACCCAATTTTTCTGAGCATGCTGGCTTTGCGAGGATTTATAGTCCTCTGCCTTCATGCCGGAGTTACTTCAGCTTTCCGTGATGCATTCCAGCTAATCTGGAGGTTAAGGCATTTCTTGATCATGGATAGATCCAATTGCTACTCAGCCTTGGAATTCTTTATAAAATTCCAAAACATGGGCTAGGAATTGACTTAGGGAATCCAATAAACTTGCAAGTCTTGGCAGCCATCCAAGCTAAATTTATAGACTGGAAGAAATATGGGCTTTCCATTGTTCTCTTTTTCACCTTTCTGGGGTTTCTTTTGTGTATCTGTGACGGTGTGATTGTAAATTTATCATTTTGCTGATCCTGGAGTGGAAGTAACCATTGAGGGGATCCGGCTAAAGAATTTTCCCCTTGGATCTTCCCTGTTCTTTCTGAACTTTGACCCAAACCTGCACCAGGAGTGAATTTCTTCCTCCTCTGTAGGATGTGTATGTCATAAAGTACAAAGCTATTCTTGAAAATGAATCATGTTAGTTTTAACAGCTGACGTGCGTGTTTGCCCACTAGGTACAACTCCCAAATCCCTGTTCTTCTCCTGACTCTGTGGGAGCCTTCATTTTGAGACACGATCTGAGAAAATGTGATCTCATATATTGTTTCTGTTCCTACTATGACGGGTAAGGGAGGCTACAAAGACAAGCTCACCAGAGTCTAAGAGACTTCAGGCTTTTGTTGTGTGTAAGCCTAGTGCTTTGTAGTGCACAGAGATCCAAGCAATCTCCCCTTAAATCTGACCTTGGGAAACCTGTCTTATTCTTACAGAATGGGTTTGCTGTTGTGAGGCCCCCTGGCCATCACGCTGAAGAATCCACAGCCATGTAAGTACCAAGGACTGCTGCCCATCTCCAAGCGCCACGGTTCCTGGCGGTCACCTGCCCTGTGCATGTTTCTGAAGCCTCTAATTGTTAGCAGATGGACTGAGAAATCTTGCGAGGTACTCCCAGAAGCAGATTTATGGCTTCAGAGATCATATAGCATTTTAAAAAATGCTCTGAACATTATTTATAATGGTTTTCCTGGATGATTTGCTTTCTTATTTCTCTGTTCTTCTCTTTTCTGCAGGGGGTTCTGCTTTTTTAATTCAGTTGCAATTACCGCCAAATATTTGAGAGACCAACTGAATATAAGCAAGATATTGATTGTAGATCTGGTATGTATTCTTGGCCAGAGCTGCATTTCAGTGACTCTAGATAAAAGGGAGTGGATTTGTATTTCTGTGTTAGGTTGTCTTGCTTTTAGCACTTGCAAACAACTGAAGGGTGTGTTTCCTTTGAATGTGGAAACTCATTAAATTCAGGATTGCAGTTCTGAAACCATAAACATTCACGTTTCACTTTCATGGTGTTAACTGCAATTTAATGAGAAGAAGGCGCAGATCAGGGCAACTTTTATGATCCTTAAATGAATTGATACTTCCACAGTTAAAATAACCCAACAGAACCTGAATTTACTTTTCCCTACAGAATATAGACTACATAGTCAGATGTGCTGGAAAGAATGCCGTTGCTTTGGTAACCAATTGGCCACTTCCCCTGGTTAGCAATCACGTTGCTTGTTGTGTAACAGTGGTAATATTAAAACAAGTCAGCATGTCATTCTTACTGAAAAGATCTCAGCTCTCAGTTGCCAGTTTGGGATGACTCCCTGCAGGAACCCCGAGTGATTAAAAGGCAGAGCATTAGATTAGTCTTGCATTTTAACACGATGCATTCTTACCCACTGGAGTTATTTGTTTAACAAATTGTTTGTTTAAAAGCAGATGACACTTGGCATGTTGTCTACAGTGTACTCTTGAATAAATGAGCTGGAGATCTGCCCCATACAAAAAGGACCAACCTAGGAAAGGGCAAAAGAGAGCTGAATGGTGATTTATGAGCCCGGTTTTCGGTTTGCCTCCAGTTCACGAAGAGGTGTAATAGGTTGTCTGACAAAGCATAGACAGGAAATGAACCCTGGCATCCAAACCAAACCTGCTACATCTGCACTTAATTAATTTTTGCAGGTGATAAAAGATTTAAAGGCAAAATATGTTAAAGGTTTTTTTGAAGTGCAAGGCTTAATAGTCTAAATCTTGTTCATATCTGCACTCATAATTAAATCTTATTGGAAGCCTTGGCCTCCCCCTCCAGCCCTCGGATTCAGCTAAGCAGGCACACCAAAGGGTTGAGAGAGCACAGGCAAAGCCATGTGAAGAAGTACTTAGTTAAGTTAAAATGAAGATAAAAGGAATGGAAGGCTGATTCCTATTTGTAGTGCTTGGTTGGAATGGATGTGTTTCACACCCTGTATTGTGCCTTCCTGCAAGCACTTGGGTGTAAAGAATGTTGAAACCTAATTTTCCATGTATTTTCCAAACATGCTTAAATTCCAGTGTAGGTCCTACTTCACTATTAAAGAAATGTGTTGAAGGCCTAGATATATAGCAGCAATGTTTTCCAATTTTACAAATATGAGGATATCGAACCTATTTTTCCTTAGACACAAAGGGAATGACCTTTTTTGGGTAATTAATAATTACTGTTTGCCTACTTTGAAGATTTGCATTTGAAAAATTAAGTATGTTCCTATTTATGTAAGTTCTATGACAGAACAATAAGCCAAAAACTTAAAGAACAGAGCAAGACCAAAGATTGTGAGGGAAAAAGAATTTCTGAATTTGTCAAAATTATACGGGAGGAACATTAGTGGATTGATCAGCTGATAGTCATATTCTTAAGAATATGTTAGCATTTCTTTTCTTTTTTTTTTAGAAACAGAGTCTCACTTTGTCACCCTCGGTAGAGTGCTGTGCGGTCACAGCTCCCAGCAACCTCCAGCTCTTGGGCTTAGGTGATTCTCTTGCCTCATCCTCCCTAGTGGCTGGGACTCCAGGCGCCCACCACAACACCTGGCTATTTTTGTTGTTGTTGTTGTTGTTGCAGTTTGGCCGGGGATGAGTTTGAACCTGTCACCCTCGGTATATGGGGCCCACTCCCTACTCACTGAACCACAGGCGCTGCCTGAGCATTTATTTTCTGAGTCATGTCCTTTGCTACTATTTTATCATTCTGTGACAATAATAAAAAACTTTTGAGTTCCTTTTGAAAGCACATTTGTGCTAGCCAACTCAAAAGTCAAGTGAATTGTACAAAAGAGACTTAAAAGCTACGCTAATACAGTATAGGAATAGAAGACTACTGGAGAAATTTTTTAAAATAAGTTACTTGGTAGCTCAAAGGAGTTTCCTGTAAGCTTGCTGGCTTTGATTATGAATTTGTTCCATTATCAAATTATAAAGGATACAGATTTCCCAACAGGAAACTTGGGAGAGTTTTTAGTTCAAATTCTCTAAATACATGAAGTTCTGTCCAAAGGGTTGCCTCTGAGATCACCACCAGCCCACATATTCTTACTTTCAATTCTTCCAACTTCTGCAGCTGCAAGTCTACTTTGAGGAAATTCCTGTTTCTTCCAGCTGTGGAGAAGGAAGTTTTAAAGTGCCACGTGGCCCTGAGACATCCGTTCTCCCTGGCTGACAGGTCTATTCTGCAAGTTAACAAAAGAACAGGTGAAGGTTCTTCAGTGGCTAAAGAGTTTCATTTCTGCACATTTCAAGTCGTTAACAGTAACTGACAGGGTGGACTAGTTCCCCAAACTCTAGGGCCAATGGACGGCAAAGCTACTCCATTGTTTTGTAGCTAATTCAGTATTTTTATTTATCCTTAGCAAATACAGAGCCAGAATTCTAATTCCCCTCCTATTTTAGGTCATAACCAAATTCATCGGTGTTGAGTATTTCATGCAGGAATGATTCTAGTTGATCTGTGGAGAGTATTCATTCCATTTCTCCTTCTGAGGAAGATTCCACACACGTTCATATTGGTGTGAAAGAAAGCAGGTGTACTCACTTCTCAACTTGTAAGAGACTTGCTTATGTGGTTAGAGCATTCAGTTTTCCTAGAATTAGGATTTGCCTGCCTGACTCATGTATCTTTTAGATAACGTGACTTATAGTTTGAAAATAATATCTTTTAGGCTGTGATTGTAAGAGAAAATTTAATTCGAATATCCTTGGAATTGGAGTAACTTCACTGTTGTTCAAGCACATTCAGACCTTTGTCACAAGTCTCTATGCTAAATAATTAATGATAATAAAGCCGGTAAATTATATGGTTTAGTCAAAGCTATTTTAACATAATAATGAGAGTATGTTTGTTCCAAATCCTTGTACAGAATCTATTTTCACATATGCTTTTTAATTAATAAAATATTGGAATAATTTTTCAGCATTTGTGAGCATATCTTAGATGTAAGATCTATTTGGGGGCTTTTAATTATTTATTTTATTTCATTTCTATAGTGATTTCTCATGATCAATAATTTTCTTAGCTTGGTCTAGTATATATTTATTATTATAGAGAAATGAACCTCAGATCATACATGAGCAGTCAGTACTTTGTGTGAATATTTTACAACAAAGAAAAACAACAAAAGATATTCTCAAAAAAAAAACAAAGATATTCTCAAGTTTATACTGTAAGTTGTTGCCCAAAACAAAAAGCACACTTGGATTAGACCGTTATCTCTAAATACTTGGTGAATATGATTATAGAATCAAAGATTTCCAAAGTATTAGAATGGCTTCGTATATTTTAACGAATAATGTCTGTTGAAACGAGACTAGATTTCATATTCAGAGTGTTAATACACTGATAAACACTCAACACATTTTTTGAGAACCAATAATTTTATATCTGAGAAAATTTATCATGGTATGTTTGACTTCCTTGAATAAACCTTTATAGTGCCCCTAGAAAAACAAAAGTAATCAAGGCAATATTGCTCAGCTTTTCAAATTTGGATGTATTTATACCTAAAGCAAACTGTCTTGCCACTATTACTAAAATTGCATAGGGAAATTACAAACATCCTTTGCTGTTGTTTTTCAAAATATTTTGTTTGTCCATTCTCTATTTATTCACTAAAAAACACAAAAGATGTTGTGGCTTAAATTGTTTCTATTTTGCTTACATAGGGGAAAACAGTTTCATTCTCCCCTCATCCTTTTCCTTTGAATATTCAGAAATCTGGGAATTAATACAAAGTATCAATTTTTCCCCCAGTTTGTATGTCTTTAGCAGGAATGATTTTCTAGATGAAGCACATCTGCCCTGACAGTATGGTTTTTTGGTTAATTGTGGATGTGTTTACTGTTGAAAAGGAGGGGAGAATTACTATATGTCTACACTATGGAAGGCAAGCTCAATGCAGGTTTTCAGAACTCACTAAAAGGCTTTGGTGGTGGCATCTAGTGCGTGAGTAGTGGGCTGGAGGTTGCAGTGGACACAAGTTACATAATCCTCTCAAGGGGCAATAATGGCCAAGAACTTCACCTGACAGGTTTGCCAAGAGTATGAAAGGGATAATAAACATTAAGTTCAAGTTAAGCATATAATAGTCAAGAGTTTGCCCTTTGGAATAGGAGGAAATAGATTCAGGACCCAATCTTGCAATTTACTCTCTGCATAGTATTAGAAAATTATGAAACAATCTGACCGTCATTTTGCTTGTATTTTAAAATAGTGGCACTATCTCACATATCATGTATAATTATTAAATAATTCGTGTAAGGTATTTATGGAGTATATGACAAAAATTATATGAATCATTGTTGAAAATAGGTTTTTATTGATATAAAATAAAGTACAATAGCCTACAACTACAAGTTACCAACATTTTTTAATAACAGGAGCAGAAACTATATTGAAGTTAAAGAACAAATAACAGTTATAGCAATATTACATTGAATGCAAATAACATTTTATTGATTATAAATTCTAAAGAATATCACCTTTTAAGAGTACTTTATTTTATTTTTATGCACCTTAACACCTGAGTTCTGTCAGTGAAGACATTTTAAAAAATGCCATTAGTTTTATTTTTACTGCTTCTTATATCAATCCTGGCATATATCCATACACCATAAACAGTAAGAAAAAAAGAAATATCAAGTTTTGAATCCTTATCATATACAAATGTCTTGGGACTTTTTCATTCATTTTAATGACTCAAGCTTTTTTTGTTTCCCTTTGAGTGGGAAGGGGGAGTGATGGTGGAGGAGGGGCGAGAAAAATTGAGCAGGAAGGAGGCTAGAAAGAGAGCTTTGATATAATAGATATTAAAATTAAGCAGTTGCACAGTATTGCATAAAGCCCCATTCCAACTTCTGCGTGGCCTAAATGAGTTAAGAACTAATGAGCTCGTGCTCCTGTGTCTTCAACTTGTGTTGTGATTTTTACCAAAACAAAGTACTGCAGCCCTTTTTGCATCTGGCATCTCTTTTGAAGTGATTCTTACTGCTGAGGGGTTACTAACTGGACTCAGTGCTTCAAGAAAGCCAATTTATTCAGCTGGTTGCAAAGCCTTTGACCTTAATGGTGGGACTTGGCAAATCAACGCATACTCGTATGTTTAGTGTTCTGTCAAGAATTGTGAAAATGCTCTGTAAGCCATAGATCCTTCTGTAAAATGCTAGTTTGGAGTTTAAACATTAGTCTTTTTTCAGAGGCCAATGAGGCTAGTTAATTAAGCCTGAGGGGTTATGAACTGTTGGCAGTTAATAAGTCATAAAATTCCTCCATAAAACAGGATGCGAGATTCCATCACTGAAGCACAGAGTACAAAGAGCCGGTGTATAAATATCTAATTGTACCAAAGGACTGGGCTTTCTCAATGACTGCTCATCTGGAGTCTCCAGGGCATGCTCGCTGTGGTTTCCTGATTTTTAGAAGCCAGTTTAAAAAATGAGTGCATTAAAGGGTAATTTGCCTGAAAGTTCAGGAAGTAAAGGGGGTGGTATGGAAGCAGGCTGAATGGGAGAAAGAAAAAGAGGGATGTTGTGAGAAGACAGAAAATGAGAAGGAGGGTGGGGTAGAAAGACAAGGAACTAGAAATCAGAAAGGTTGTCGTCTCCACGTAGAGTTAGACTTGACGGTCTTTGTCATCTGTTTTCTTTCCCGGTAGGATGTTCACCATGGAAACGGTACCCAGCAGGCCTTTTATGCTGACCCCAGCATCCTGTACATTTCACTCCATCGCTATGATGAAGGGAACTTTTTCCCTGGCAGTGGAGCCCCAAATGAGGTTCGGTTTATTTCTTTAGAGCCCCACTTTTATTTGTATCTTTCAGGTAATTGCATTGCATGATTACCCCTAATTTTCTTGTCCTTTGCTGGTGTTTTAAATTACACGAGATTACTGAATTATCCCACGGGACCAAGAACCAGCACAGAACAAGTGCATAACCCAGAGCACTGGTTGTCAAGCAAGGTTGGGCTGATTTGACGTGTTGTTTGATGTTTATTTCAAGAGCTCCCACGTGTTTGTTTTCCTCTGTTCATGCTTTCTTCCATTTGACCTCTTCTCTACCCAGAGTGGCGTATTTTTCTCTTCCCAGGTTGGAACAGGCCTTGGAGAAGGATACAATATAAATATTGCCTGGACAGGTGGTCTTGACCCCCCCATGGGAGATGTTGAATACCTGGAAGCATTCAGGTTGGTACTACTTTCTCTCTGAAAGTGGCAAAGTGGGAAACAAATGTCTGTTGAAATAACACCAAAGTGAAAGAGAAATGTAAGTTGCTAACTAAGGTATAGTATTGCTTCAAAGTCACCTAAGAATATACATAAGAAAAGAAGTCTATTGCGATCCAGTGTTAGTTATACAGGTCTATTCACTAATGGCTCAGATATTTTCCCCTTTCCTACCAAGAGCAAGAGGAGAAAAAACAAGATTTCATTATTAAATAGTTCTGTCTGGGAAATTCTGCCTATTATAACATGTGACATGATTTACAATAGACATGAGCATATTAAATATTTACTACCTTTTTAATTTTGTTGAACAGGCGTTTACCAAACATCACTAGACTATAGAATCTGTTTTTCACTTAGCACCATTTAGCATTCCTAGTTATAAGGAGCTAGTTCACTTTAAGAATGTTGGTCTCGACACTCTGATTGATCGTACAGTAAATGACTTTTGTATATTTTTCCATTTTAATTTATTGGTTGTTTTCAGTTTCTCTACAAAATGTAGGAATAAATAAAATGTATTCACATTGCGGTCTGCTTTTTGTTCAACCAAAGATCTTTGAAAATTAATTTAAATTAGAAACACAACAAATAAAATACTTTTTTTGACATAGAGTATAAAAAATGGGCTTTTGTTTTCTGGAATTAAAAAAAAATTCAGGCTCTGGAAAGATCTCTGTTTTAAACAAAGATATCAGGTGATGTCAATAGGTCCATGCCTTGGTAGATTTTAGGAGAATGTTTTAGCCTATTTGTAAAGCTTAGTTTCTTGGATGTTTTATTTAATTGAAATAAAAAGCAAAAACTGCATGAAAAGAAATTTGAGAGGAATTAAGTTTTGAAATTTGCCATTCCTGACTTCCCAAGAAGAAACTCCAGTCAATAAAATATTTGAAATTTAGGGAAATCATGAGGAAATTTTTGAATAAATAAAATTTGGGTGAGTTTCTGCTGTCCTGTGTATCATACATACTTAATTTTCTCATTTGAAGGTCATTTCTCATGACAAAACAGGTCCGGGAAGAATGATAGAAAATTAGGTATTGCAATATATATAAATATATTTGGCTTGGTATTCAAGATACAAAGGAAAATTCTAGCAATGTTCCAGATGTGTATTCTAGGGGAAAAAATGCACAGAGAAATCTACACTATTTATAGGGAAAAAAATGGCTGGAATGAAATCATTTGCTGTAAATCAGAGTTATCTATGAAGATAATTTGCTTTATTTAGGAGTAAAATAAAACAGTTATACTAAGAAACTATGAGGTTTTGATGTTATGATTTATCTTTGTCTCTATTTGCAACTTTAAAGAAATTCTGAAGCAATGATAGACTTTGATATTATATCATGTGTGAATTTATTTGTCTGCTTCCCAGGTTTACCCTATAACTTGTTTGATAACATTGTTACCAATCTTATCATATGCATTGACCTGCAGTACAGAATTCTTAAAACTTTCAAAATTCTTGTAATACTATTTGTGATGCTATAGTTTTACATAAAAATGAATTATATATGCACACCAATGAAGAGCAATTAACGTTTTGTGCTGGTTTGTCCTCCACTTCTAAAGAGAATGGTGGATAAGATTTTTTTTTTTAAAGAACGTCTTTGAACTTAACAATTTTCATTAAGTAATGTGAAAACAGATATTAAGTGCATGTTATTGTTTTGTGACTGAAATCGAAGTCAGTCATGCGCTCCTGAGTCCTCAAGAATGACACCATCTCTTTGCCTGGAATGGCATCACTTTAACAAACTTTTCTAAACATCCCACTGTGATCTTCATTACTTGAGTTTCACTAAAGGAGATGTGGGTTGTTTAGTTAGGCTGCAGAAATTTAAAATTGTGGCTTTTGATGACAATACTTATCTAAGGACCATATTTAATAATAATCCTAGCAATTCTGAACTGTACCATGTCTACTATTTAACACGTATGCCAAGTCTAGAGGTGCTTGTGAAATTTATTATGGGTAAGTCAAACAGGTAATTCATTCATTCATTCAAAAAAATGTATTGAACACATATTGTGTGCCAGGCACTGTCACGAGCACTTGGACTTCAGAACTGTTATTTTAAGGGATCAAAACCAAAGTGATACTTTCTGTTCCAGAGAACAGAAGTGTTTAGAGAGAACAGATAAAATGATTAACTATTCCTGGAGGGTTTCAGGAAAGAGTCCATCAAGTATTGTTCAACCTTTGCTTTCAAGGATGAGTGGTCATTTTCAAGGGGGAAAAAGAGTTGGAGCTGAGGGAATTCATACTGACTGGGCACAGAGAATAGATTAATTGCCTGGAGTCATGAGATGATTTTTCTCCCTTGGGATAAGAGCATGAGGGTGGACTGATAGCAACAAAATGAATCCTACTTTGTAAAGCTCTTAACGTCAAAGCCTGTCTACAAAGTTTACTCTTTTGTGAATTTGGACTTCAGTCAGACCACCAAATCATTTTTCATGAGGTATTATTTTATAACCTTGTGCTTCTTAATATAACTCTTACTTCCCAATAATGAAACCTAAAATATTTCTGGCATTCTGTCTGTGGATGCAAGAATTGGATGTGGGGGAAAAGGTAAATGGTATCTGTTCTTTTTTATTACTTTTTAATTGTTTTTGGACTGTGATAAGAATCTTTGGAAGGAAAGCCTGTCTCTGTGAAGCTACATTTATAGTGGGGTATAAGATGGTTGCTTATTTTACCAGCCAAAAATTGTCATATATATTGGCCTTGTGGCTTCTATTATGTACTTTTTCTGTGGGAGAAAGAAGATTGTAGACAAACCAAACATTTCATGTTTGCTACAGTCTTTAAAGATAATTTTAAAAATATAATAGAATATCTAAATTATTTCAGATAAGTAGTTATTTCTTCCAGTCAGTTATCATTCATTCCTGAAATAATTGAAGGGTACACTTAAGATTTTTCATGAGAGTTTTAAACATATTCATAATATCAAATAACTTTTATGTTCTACTAAGATATGTTTCTAAGGTTATCATTTCATAAAATAATTTTTTTTGTATTTTTATTGTAGTTTATGTGGTAGGCCCTAGATTAGAAACTTTATAGGCATTATGGCTAGCCCTTAACTGCTTTGTCTAAGTCACAGATCCACTAATTAGAAGGACGACGATGTGAACTCAGTTTATGGCTTTAAAATCTGTGTTTTCTGTCACACCACATCACTACACTCTTCTACTGTTCATGACTTAAAAAACAAGGAGTGATAAAGCACAGCAACCTTTTAAATGCAAGACCTTTATGCCCCCGCAGCCTCCCAGCCTAACGTACAGATGCATAGTGCACAAGGTGGCAAAGAAGAGCCACCCAACAATAAGGACTGTGTGAGTCAACAGATGCATGAATTAATCAGAGACAGAGAAGAGAAGGGAATAATGCTGCCTATGATGGGAGCATTGGAAGGCTCTGGTGAACCTAGCAAAAATATGAGGGAGCTGCATGTTATTTCTTGGCTTATCAAAAAGTATACTTTACAAAGAACTCTAAGCAACCTTTCGTTTAATTATAAAGAATGTCATATTCCTCATTCACAGATATTTTTCTGAATGCCAGCTAAGCAATCTCTGCTCCAGTCATTTAAAAAGATTGGTTCAGTGTTTTTATGTTCTCCATAGTTCCTCAGTGAGGACTGGGCACATAAATTTTTCTAAAGACAATTTTTTTAAGAGTCCTGCGAATGTTAAAGTGATTATTAATATAAGACAATATAAATGGTTTGTTTATACTGGATGACAGAAAATGTGTATCTCATGCTTCTTGTTAAATCAAGTAAGGAAAACATCTCTAAGTGTTTTTAAAAAGTAGGAATTTCTAATATGGTATAGAAAATATTAGTAGTCCTTGAAAGTGTGTTTATTTTTGTGGATAAATAAATGAATGAATGGGTAAAGGAATGACAATTCTTGTATACCCTTTTAATTTCAGAAAAGAAGTGCAAATCCTATAAATTGAGGTTTTGGTAAAATAATAAATTACTTATTTGGCATATACTGAAGACTAGCTAAAGGTGTGTCATAGAGTTGTTAATCTGGGTTTCTGAGATGCAAGCAAGTTTTGATTTATGAAATCATCTCTTCAAGGCAGTATGTTATCAGCTGTAGCTACCTTAATGCTTGTTATTGATTACTATTTCCCAAAGGCAAAGGATCTGTAAACACCAGCTCTTCAGAGAAGTTAATCATAGGGTCAAAGTCTGACCCAGAATGATTCTATTTCATTGAGACTGGCAGTATGCCAACTGAAAAAGATTTGGGAGAGTTGTCTAATCTAGGAAATAAATATTTAGTCAAATTTAGTATTATTATTGTTGTAGGCTATCTATTGTTTTCTTTCATTGATTTGTGAGGTATCTCTATTTAATCAAAATTTTACATGCTTGTAAATGTAGGCTTAGCTAAAATATTTTGGCCATATAGCTACCTAATGTTTTTAGATGCTTAGTGTTTTTGTTATGTAGTTAAATCAGTTGACCATTTGAGCACATACAAATAGTCCAAAGAGTGTGTATCTCTTTCTCCTGTCTTTGGTTCATACTTACTTTAATGATAGAAAAAAAAAAATTAAAATCTGTTAATACAAAACTATAATTGTCAATATGATCAGATATTATGTCTATTCTTAGTTCATCAGTCAAAATGTCAATTCTGTTCCTGATGCAAGGTCTTTAATATAAGAGTCATGGCTTCCTGCGATTCTTCTACTGTTTGTGGAAAAAATTAAAATGTGTACGTTTCAACCCAAGTGCAGAGCAGAGTGGAGCCTTTTACTATTGTATTGGTAGAGCAACTGCTGCTCAGGCAATTAGTCAAGAGTTGTCAGCCTAGAGTTTTCTTAGAGTGGTTGAGTTTGCCAGAGAATGAGGATAGGTAATTTTGGCCAGGGCATATGAAAAAGTGCAATACTTCATTTTCTCTCATTCTTTTATCAAACATATCATCATTATTCTAATTAATTGTAGAGGATTAACTCCTAAATATTCTTGTCATATGTATAAACTGAAATAGAGGTTGCTAAATTCTGAGAAGTTAAATGGGACCATAAAGTAAATATTTATGTTGTCTTTTTTGGTAATGACACCTAAGTAAATATTGTTTTATGGTTATTGTTCTTGTTTTCATTATATTTTAATGTAATTTTATGCTAAGGGAATGGAAATAATATCATTGTAAAAATAACAATATAATAATAAGACCAGTAATATAGAACATTCATTAAGGATTTAAGTTTTGCTAGTTGCTTATTTAAAAAAATTTTTTACAAGTTCTTGAATTAAGTGCTCTCAATTTCCAGATAAGGAAACCATGCCTTTTGAGTTTCAGTAGGTTTCTGATGTCACACGGCTGGGTAAAGGTGATCAGGGATTCAGTGGCAAAAAGTATGATTGTGGAGACAGTTTTCCTTTGGCCCCAAACTATAAACTGTAGTTCCTCTGACAATAGTAAGGGATGATAAAACAATAATATAGTGAGAAACTCTTTATAAATGCATGTTAGTCTATATAATATTTGACTTGGACATCTAAATTGGTAGCACTATTTGGAAATTGAAAAATAACTCCTAGATTTTCACAACTCTTGCAATATATTGCATATCCAAACCACTTCTCCTTGTGCCTTTTTATCATCTGACATAGTAAGAGAGCCTATTAAATTAATTCTCTGTAATTTTTTTTCCTTTGGATAATCGATGGGGATTATATTTTTCCATTTTTGTTAAAAGAAATATTTGTTTCTTAGGTTTACATTTTAGATGTTTTGGAAAGGGTATGTAATTAAACTTGGGAAATACCAAATTAATAGAACATATTTTAATAGAACATATAATAATAAATGAAATTTTAGATTTCATTCTGAAATAAAGAATGATTTGTTGTCATCTAAAAATAGTACTCAATACTGTCAAATGATTTGGGGTCTTATTTTGCCTTTGAGAACTGTGGTTGACGCTTCTCAGTCTTGCCATAGATTCTCAATTGTTAGTGACAAACAAATATATCATGTTTATGATAGTATGTATTTTCTCAAGGTCGCTGAATACATTTTGGGAAAGAGGGTGGAGTTTCTTGAAACAATTTGCCAATATGAAATACTGTACATATCAAATTGGCCCTACTACCATCTTTCCCAGACCATTTATCATGCCTCACAAATCAAGCCCACATTTTCTTTTTCTGGAAGACTTGACTAATAAAGAATATGTTGGCTTCAAATTGTCAATCAATCTTGGGAACAAAGCGGTAATGATTTTCACCTATTAATATTTTATTTCAATAAAGAGAAATTCATATGAATTTACTGCTGCTGTGATCTACTTTTTATTTTTTTTACCATTGTGCAGGTTCTATTCTCTATATTCAGCATGTTGAGATGTTTCAAGATGATGTATCAAAACAGGTCACAAGAAAAAGATTCATAGGAATAAATTTTAGAAAGCTGTCAGCTCTCTCTGCTCCTTAGTTTCAGGAATAAACATAGTTTAAGAACATTTTTTCTCTCTCATCTGTGCAACATATTGGACCAATTTTCATCAAAAATTACAATTTCTGTAGGTGTGTGTCTCTAGATACCCTTAGAATTTCTGCTCTTTGACCCTAAGAGTAAATTGATCTTATGCACACCTGTCTTCCACGGGAAACTTGCAAACTTGATTTTTGAGCTGAGCATCAAAGAGATATGATATGATATTATTCGACAGTCTAGAGCTCAGGTAAAAAGTCCAGGAAGTATCTTGAAGTGCTTGAAGTTTTGAAAGGAGAATGATATCTTCAGTGAAGAACTATATAAAATAGTTCAAATGCTACAACTTATTTTTTGCTGTTGTTTTAAAACGTCAGATCAACTATTAAAATGTTAAGACAATATTTTTTATCTGTCGTAGAACAGCTCTAAAGTCAAAAATTTTCAGAAATTTGTATAGCAGTTAAATAATTTTCCTAATAATAGGAAATAATTAAAAGAGGCTATATTTACTTTACTCTTTTCCTTAGAAATTCTCCCTGAGAAAGAAGGTAGTTTGTGTGCCTAGAAATGATGTTTTTATTTTAAAGATGAAACACTGAATCAGAAAAACCTTGCCTTGTACAAAATTCTCCCAGAAAATGTATAATACACTGAGACATCAGGAAATGAAATCTTTTCATGAAATATTGTTGTGAAGCTTTAAAAGCAAAAAACAGCAGATTTTTTTGCCTTCAATTCATCAACTTAAATCATCTAATCTAGCAATAATGGAATTTTTGTATAGTTAATTATGACATACTATGTCCAGAATGGAAGATAAATATAATGAAAAAATGATGGAGTAGCCCCCCTTTTTTTAATAGTTCAAATGAGAGTTTTAAGATTATGGTTCACTTACTAATGAGACCAAGCTCCTGACCAAATAAAAGTTATCTATCTTGAAAAGCTATTTATTAACCAGATTTAAATATCTGTGGGTCATAGAGAGGTGTTTTCTTAGAACTGAATAATTACCCTCTCTTTCCATGACTATACATCTAAAGTTTATTATGTGAGGACAATGTGAAAAAAGAGAGATCAAATAAATGTTTGTTTTAATATATCACAAATATTAATTTGTAGTCCTTTCTTTTTAAAACTAGATAAATATGTTGGTCTACTAGTAGGAATTTACTTATTACATTTTCCAGGTGGAGAAATCATCCTCCTGAAAATTTTGCTCATCCCAAAAGTCTGTTCAGATGTTACTTCTGAGGCACAGGGATGACATTTGCACTGTTTTCTGGTGAGCAGGACCTTCAGACAGTAGTTCAAGTCTTTGCATGACATCAGAAATCCGGGTGATAGACTCAGTTTTCTATATTCCATCCCAATGATTTGAGCTTATATAGATGAAACTTGTAAATCAACATCTGTTCTCATTTAGGCAGACTCTTAAACTCCCCTGGCACTCTGTTAGAAGGATGATGCCTTGTCCTTGTGTGTGTTAGGAATCTGCCCTTCTTTCTTGTGGGCACCACAGTCCTGGGTTTTGCTTGTCTTAACATCTTCTATGCTGCAGAGAAGCACTGCTGTTGTAATGCCATATGGCACTCAGAGAACTTATAAACTGCCTAACTTCTAGTGGGAAAGACTTAGCGAGATGACATTCATGCCATTATAGTTCATATTTCTCAGTTTAGAAAGTGGATGGGAGAAGAAGGGAGATAGATGATTGAGTCAATTTCCAAGCTAAGCAGAATTTTACATTCATCTGCAGATTAATTTTGGGATGTTTTGTATCCCTAAACACCTGTGGAAAAGACCATAACATTTACATATCACCTTTCCCATTAAATAGATGTATCATAGAACTTAAAAACACAAAGTTGGTTCACCTAGGACATATATTTTTAGTTGGTTCTTAACTTTTTGAAATTAGTACAACATTGGAGTTATTGAAATGGACTGAATTTCAGAAACCAATGAGAATTTTTCCTGGAACAGTAGCCAATGGCAAAGAAAAGAGAGTTTATTCAAAACCACAAGCAAAAGTAGAACAGGTACAGATTTATAACCTACAAGCTTATAACCCAAAGACAGTGTGATCTCTTACTCTTTTGTACTTTGAGTTTCAGAAAAAGTCTCTTAGGGTCTCTGATTTTTTTTTTTTTTTTATGTATCTAAGTTTTTGACCCTGTTAATTTTTTTTATGTTTGAGGATTTCTAACATGAAAACATCATTGTAGAAATTATTAACTGATGCCTTCCTCTGAGATAAATGTGATTACACTAATTGTCACAGCCAATGAAGAAGGCAGAATCAGAAATAATAGAATCTGGTGTGTGCTCATATTTTACTGATTCAGTTTCAGTTAACTCATTTAATTCTAAATTATTCAGAGCATTGAAAGCTACCAAAAGTTTGTTAATATATTCCAGGTAGTTTAGTTTTTTGAGGAAGTAAAAGTAAAAAATCAAAGGATTACATGTAGAAGCCAAAGAAAAATATTTAATTAGTATGAAAGAAGGATCCGTCCCCTATTCACTTCCTAATGTCAGTTTTTAAAAAATTAACAAATTACTATTTTGTCTGTCCTAAAATAGTAATCATATGTATAATGTTTGGCACATTAAACATGCTTTAGAAAAATACCAAAATGTAAAGAAATCATCTCATTGTCAGTGGTGAGCATAAAATCTTATACCAAGTGTGAAGGGTTTATGTGCCCCAATTTAAAATTTTGTTGTTTTATAATAACTTTGGAGAAGTGTATTGTTCCTTGTAAAATACCCACATGCTCTCCTTTGGAGGGGCTCCAGACTGTAACTGAACCAAGCAGTTGCCCCCTGGTGCTTTATGTATTGTTTAATTGTTTGCCTTTGGTGGATGTTTTTATTAAAAGCCTATTATTTAGGGTAAGACCATAGTGTCATTTTAAGAACAACAGAAGCCGAGCAGTTTGGTCTCATAGTTCTTTTTCATAGGTGTGTTAGGGAACACTGGATGCAGCTAATGAGCCTGCTGGATTTTTCTTATGTTACTTCAAAAAGAGCAACAACAACAAACAAAACCCTGGATTTTTATTTTCCTCCAATAAAACATGGCTGGATTGGCTAGAAGAACAGAGAGTTCTATGGCCTTGCTCAGGGCAGGAGGGAAGAGAGGTGTCTGTGTATGTTCGTCCTCTGTCCGTGTTTTGGTCCAGGAAGAGTTTGTCTGGAGTCACATGCGCTTTGGTACACATGGCCGCGGCAAGACCCAGGAGCCCAGGAGAGAGGGAGGAAGGGAAATCCGTGCGTTGAAGGGCCCTGGTGGGCTTCCTGGCCTTTCCACTGGGGCCCATTATGCTTTTGTGGATGTTAGAGCTACAAAGAAAGTTTTTCATGTCCTCCCTCTGCTCACAATCCAATTGCAAGATAACTATCTTAGCTTAGATCATTCTGACTATTAATTACATCTGGGACAAGTTTTTAATTCAGTGATTGTGTTTCTCAATGTTCTCCTCCTCCTGGAATATTTTCTTTTCTGAATTGCCATCAGTGTATCACTCACTGATTTCTCCGAAGTTGACTCTGAAAAGAATTCATGGCGTTCTCAGTCAGGTCCTTGCCACAAAGAGCAAGCACAAATTAGATTAATTTCTCCTCTACCCAACCTAGTCTTTGTGACTATGACCCACTCTCAGACAGAAAAACTTAGAGGCGATGTACCTTGAGATAATTTCTAGGACTTAAGCAGTCTCATTAAACCTGGACTCTAGATATCATGTAGATGTTTGAGGAAATATGATTATTGACAAAATGTAACCCCCTTATACACTATATCACTTCAAAAGGGGAAAGCCATCAGGACATAATTATATCAGAAACAGTATACATGTTCGGCCGGTTTATAAACTGTCACTTTCAGGAGTACGAAGACTTATAAAAGTTTCCAAAGGTTCCATTATAACCCTATTTCCAACAGTATTCTCTGACAAACTAAATAAATTACTGCATGTATTGGACCTTTGAGGCTTGGGGCAAAGAATGGAAAAATTATTTACAAAAGCTTGAAAATATTTAATCACTAGAGGCAGGGGGGCAACGGTGTTTTAATTAGCAGGTCCTGGGGCCATCGACTGACTGGAGGCCTTCTCAAACAACCACACAAATGCACTGAATAGCTGTTTGCCAGCCTTAGGGTCAGGCCTGAGATGAAACAGATAAGATAATTGGCTCTAATGAAATCCAGAAGGCCTTGGCTTTCTTGTTTGAGCTTGGATTTGAAAAGTGCGTGTGGAAGTGAGGCTTAATTCAAACCAGAACTGAGCTAGGCCCGTTTCTCAGTGACTTTGATATTGTTTGAAGTTCTAAAAGTGTTCGCCACACCACTAGCCTGCTGGGCTGGGCCTCCCTGGTACCCTTAATTACTAAGCTTTATTGCTGACTTTACTACACAGGAAAGGGGCCATTATATGTTCCATCAACATCAGCTCTTCTCAGATTGGAGGAAAGGGCAGGGTTAAAGGCCACTGTAGGAAGGCAGAAACTTCACTTTGAGGTAGTCAGATCATTTACCAGTGTTGAATTTCACCGTTGTGCACGTACATTCCTTACAACACAGAAGCCCAATTTTCCATTTTTTAAACAAGTGATTACTTTTCAAAACATTTTTGTTTGTGCCTGTTTTTTTTTCTTTTTTTTTCTTCAGAGAGAACATTTATTTTTAGGTGCTGAAATGATTGCCTATGATATATGGGGGGGGGGATACAACACCTTCCAATTAATCATCACACCAGCAGGTATGGTTGGATTCTGTAATAAGGAGGATTATTATTAATGCCCCTTTGAAGTGAAAATAAGTGAGGAACCCTCCTATGGTGAGAGAGTTGTCCTGACACCCTAAGGAATAAAGACCCCTCAGGAGACTCTACAAAATTAAATCTCGCTTCTAGAGTCCCTCACAAAGAGGCTGCACAAACATGTTGCCAGTCCAGTTTGAAATCAACAAGCAAAAATGAGAAAGTCTCGTTCTTGGGGATCAGTTGTGGCTTTACAGAGGATTCCATCTTCCCTAGTCTCACTGCTGCTCTGCCTTTGGTCCACTTGGTAAAGATATATTATGCTTTTGAATGACTTAGTAATTATGCAATTATGCAAAGTATTATAGCCCTCTCAGAGGAGGAGCTCTGATCATGTTATGAAAGCCAAGGCCATGGAGGCTGATCCCGTTTCCTGCCCTGTTTGCCACCCTTGGGTAGGAAAGCCATAAATGATACCATCAGACTTGGTTCTTTGTGAAAGAAAAAGTTGAGTGTGGTTGCCTTATTTAAGTAAATTTGATATTAATGTGGTTCAATTTCATGCATCATCCTGCTCACCATTCATCAAGTACTTCTTAATTCTTTCTGAGTGTTCCAATGCACAGGCTGGACTGGGCACTAGCTGTCCACTAGGACGATGTGCGTCTAGCTCCAAAGAACCGTATTGAGAACCCAGGAAGATCAGTATTAGGAAGACAAAACTGAGCCCTACATCCCAAAACCCCTCCTAAGAAAATTAATGAGACCCTTTACAGATTTTTGCCAGTGATAAGCATGATATCAGCTCAGATCAGAAGAAAGAAGAGTCTTAGAATATTCAGGGCATTTAAAGTATATCATTTTTTTTTCCGTTATGAATTGTTAGGGACTAAATATGCTTCATGTGTTGAAGCTCCAATCCAAAAAGTATTTGGGTGTTAATTAGAGTTAGATGTGGTCCTGGGTGGGGGAGGGGCTGCACTGCTGGGTGAGTGCCTTATGAGAAGTGACAGAGAGCTTCCCGTCTTGCTGTCTTCCTGCACATGTGCTCAGAGAGGCCAGGTGAGCACACGTCGAGATGGAGCTGTCTGCAAGCCCAGATGAACACTCTCATCAGAACCCCCCACCATCCTGGAACACTGCTCTTGGACTTCTGTCCTCTAGACTTCTAAGAAAATAAACCCTGTTGTTTAAGCTACCAGTAGGTAATATTTTGTTATGGCAGGCTGAACGTAATAGTCAGGCACTGCAGAGATCTTTGAGAGATCAAGCAAGCCATTAAATAGCCTTAAATTTAAGGTACCAAAAGAGTGTTTTCCAGTGTGTATTCTGCTAAACACTAGATACCAGAGTTATTAACAAGGGTTTCTGAACAATAAAATCTCTGCTTGAAACTATGTAATATATAAAAGCATAATAAAGACTACAAGAATTCCAGTAGTAGTTTTACATTATTTAATGCATCATTTCCTCAAATTATTAGGATGTGGAATTCCCAGCTACCGTGTCTTCTCTCACACCACAAATACCTGTAAATATCGCAGACACTAGCATTCCATATAACATAGTTTGAAAAGTTCTGACATATAGGTAACAAACATAGCGGGCATTTTATACAGTTCATTATTGTTTTAATAAGCATGATAATATAAAAGTGAGTAAAACACATCTGACCTTAAAATTATCACAGCGAATGTAACAAAAAATACAAACAATACATTATATGTTATTGCAATATTGCATTATCACGTTGAGCACTTGGGTGACCCATCGTCTACCAGCTGTCTCCTTCACGTTCCACTAGCTGTGTCTGAGCAGTTCTTAGATAACCACAACAAACACAAAGAAATAAGGAAGGAGAAACAGAATTAATAAGAGAGGGGAAAGAGAAAAAAGGGTGACTTTCCCTTGATATCACTGTTAAATGACCCAATGAATTTGCTTAGGGTAAAGTTACTGCCATTCAAAATTACAGCAAATTGGTGATATTTTACAGTCTCATTTTTTTTAGTTCAGCTGTGTATATTTTCTTTCAGCTTAAATATGGGCACATATCTCTCAGACTCATTTTAGATCAGATATGACACATTAAAAACATGCATTTGGGTCTTTTTTAACTCTTACAATTAGCAACTAATTGCAGTGTGAACATATAATTGGTTTTATGGGTAAATCCATTTGTGAACTTAGAATCTTTCAAGACTTTATTCCTTATTCATGACGACATTTTGCTGAGGGAAAAATAAAAAGATTATTTTATTTGCCTCATAAGGGGAGAGTTTCAGAAGTACATACTCTACATGATGAGAAACTTTACCCTGAAATAAGACAGTAAGTATTAAAATGTATTACTTTTCCCAGTTCAAATGGATGTGGCTTTTAAAGTGGACCCTGTATGCATCATAGTGCCAATGCCCTTTTGTTTCCAAAGATAGCATTTCTAGATGTACAGATGTTCTGAACTTTATTAAACATCAGCTGTGATTATTAACATATTTATTCAAAAGATCATATAGCTATCAAGTAGTAATTTAGCAAAGTCTCAGTTGTTTGCTTAAGATGTTCTTTCGTTTTACTGCATATATATGTAGTCAACCAATGTCTTTTGGATGTTCATATAGGCTGAATTACAGATGTGAAAAAAAGGTCTACGTAAAAATACACATAAACAAACAAAGTGCATCATTTGTTATGAAGCATTTAGAACTCATGAAATAGCATAAGGCCATGTGGGCCTTTGTGACATTTTATAGATTCAAGGGGAGAGAGGGAGAGAGAAATTACTTTTTTTGAATAACACAGAAGAATATAGCTTTCTTCAGCTACATTGTCTCATATTTCAACAATCTGAATGTAGGATGTCCTTGGGAAATCATGGTGTGGCTGAACGATGCAATGTACACTTGACACAGACAGCTGTGCTTCTTGTTCTGGAAGAGGCAGAGGTGTGGTGGTGTGGCATTCTGTTTTCAAAATGACAGAGGGAAGAATTCTTCCCAGAAATAAACCCACAGAATACTTCCTTCTGTGGACCATTAGCATATTTTTCCTGGGCCCAACATAGTGAAGAAGTATCTTTCTTCTCACAATTGAAAAGTCCTACATTCACTATCATTTTATTTATTCCAAAACATCTTTATGTATTGGCCAAGGTGCTCATCAAGATCACACAGGAGGCTCAGCACCTGTGGCTCAACGGGCTAGGGTGCCAGCCACGCACACCTGAGCTGGCAGGTTCGAATCCAGGCCCGGCCCGCCAAACAAAAACTATGGCTGCAACCAAAAAATGGCCAGGCATTGTGGTGGGCGCCTGTAGTACCAGCTACTTGGGAGGCAGAGGCAGGAGACTCGCTTGAGCCCAGGAATTGGAGGTTGCTGTGAACTGTGATGCCATGGCACTCTGTCCAGGGTGACAGCTTGAGGCTCTGTCTCTAAAAAAAAAAAAAAAAAAAAAAAAAAATATCACACAGGAAATTAATGGCATAGCTAGAAGAGAAGCTCAGATGTTCCCTTACTGTTAATTCAAAATGAGAAATTTGAATAATTCATCAGGGCTCTACCAAAATATAAACTGAGTGGCCTATAAACAACATATGGTTCTGAAGTCTGGGAAGTCCAAGATCAAGGCCACAGGGCTGCTTTCTGTTCATAGATGATGCCTTCTAACTGAGTCCTCATATGCTGGGAAGGGCTAGGCACCTCTCTGGGGTCTCTTTTATAAAGGCACTAAACCCATTCCTGAGGGCTTCACCCTGTTTTTTTGTTTTTGTTTTTATTAAATCATAGCTATGTACATTAATGCAATTGTGGGGTACAATATTCTGGTTTTATATGCAATTTGAAATATTTTCATCTAACTGGTTAACATAGCCTTCACAGTATTTTCTTAGTTATTGTGTTAAGACATTTATATTCTACATTTAGTAAATTTCACATGTAGTCTTGTAAGACGCACTGTAGGTGTAGTCCCAGCAATTTCCCTCCCTCCACCCATCCTCTGGCTCCACCCTTATTAACTAATCCCCTCCCAAGGATCCCACATTCTAACACCTCCTTCCCTTTGGGGGTTAGGATATCAACATAGGAATTGAGGTGTGGTGCAAACTTTCAGATTGTGTAGCATTTCCCAAGACAAACAGGAATGGATTTAGAAATAGAATGAGCAATAGCCTGTGCTTGCGTTTGCAGTACTTCCCTTTTCCTAGCACTGTGGCAATGGCTCACTGCCTCTGCTCTCACCAATGTCCACTGAGAGCAGCAGCAATGCGTATCTTCCTGCTGTACTTCTCGGGTGCTTTAGTCTTAACGCTTAGTAATTATCATCCTGGATTTGTCTTCCCATGAAACCGCATTTCAAATTTTCAAAGGACATATGCAAAAGGTTAAGACTTATATTAATATGATATTTTTCTGAAATGTTAGTTGATGTCATGATTTATATTACATCATCCAATCCACTTTTCAAAATTTCATTAGCATCAAATATCAGTATTAGTTCTTTCTTTTAAAATACTTTTTTGAAAACAAACCATTTTCCATTTTCTTTCTTTTATGGAAACATCAGCTCACATTTGGTTTCCCGAATGCTTAGATTCATTAGATTTTCTTCCCTATTTAAAATAAAGCAACAGCTACTCAGCAATGCCTTCTTCCCATCTCCTAGGCAGGTATAAGCCTCTGGGAAAAATTCCATAGGAATGGAGATTTACTGTAAAGTTGTCCTCCAGGGAGAGCCCTCCACATGTGGCTGCTGAAAGGGGCTGAAATGGCAAACCTCTCTTCTGGCTGCTTGATCAGTACCTAAATTTAGCTTCTAGTGCTTTTTAGAGTGTGAATGTGTATAAATCTGTCATACAAGTAATTGACTTTCTACTCTGCGTTATGGCGGAAAATGCAGAAATATTCAATAGTCCTGGCCAGGAGTGAAAATCAACATGAGACAATGAGAGAATGAACAAAGCCTAAAATACGGGCCATACGGTAGGAACACTGATAAGCCTACAAGTATCTTAACCTTCTGAAAGCCTGCCCAGGAGCTTGAGGATGATTAGAATCAGGAAAGGACAGTTTCAAACAAGACAGGCCCTTAGTTACTCCTACTCAGGGGCAGACCCCCAGAGGTACGTCTTATACAATTACAGAAATTCTCTTTCCAAGAAAGAATACAAAGGCCAAAATAGAGCATAGAGACTTGGAAAGGGTCCATGTGAGTGAGGAACTTTGAAAACTAAACTTCATTAGCGCTATGGTAAATGCATCTTGGTTCAGATAACTAACACTTTGTATTGCCATTAACCAGAATGAATGTACGACATACCATGCTAGCAGCCTTAGACAAAATTAACGGCTATGCTAAGTAGCCATGAGGGGAGAGAACTTCTTCAAGAATTCTTAGAGAAACTGTGCTGACAGGGAATGGTCTTGACATAAAAATTCAACTGGGGTGCATTTTTCATCTGAGGACACATGCTGAGGAGATCAAAGGAAAGGATTTCCTTTCTCTCTCTTTCTCTCTTTCCAGTGTATGTTAAGGTAGATTTTATTTTATATTTTTAATAAACAGAAAGGCGCCATCAGGGAAAAGTAATGATTTCCATCCAAACAATGCTCATCAAAGTGGGGTGGGAAGAGCAGCCCACTCTTACATTAGAGCACACACTTTCCTGTTGGTTC
The DNA here is from genome assembly GCA_963574655.1 of Perodicticus potto. Classification (NCBI taxonomy): domain Eukaryota; kingdom Metazoa; phylum Chordata; class Mammalia; order Primates; family Lorisidae; genus Perodicticus; species Perodicticus potto. Next base: position 32,361 of record CAUYRH010144272.1, read on the forward strand.
TGGTGAGAAGGGTCAGCACCTGTTTGTGAACACGTCCAAAGTCTGTGCTCAGGCTAGTCCACGAGCCGGCTGGGCTCAGATTTTTCTCCTCAGGGGCAGAGTTGCTTTAATGCGGTTCACGTGTATGGTGTTTCATCTTAACCAGAGTGATTTATGTTAATGAAATGAAACAGAGAAAATACCCTTGACATCCTAGTCTCCTTTAAAAAATATTAAATAAATATGTCCAGGACTTTTCCATGATTATGTTTATTAAAACAAATGGAAGACTTCAATCCATACCAGAATAAATTTGTAGATGACCCTGACTAGGGTTAAATCCATTAGGAAAAAAAAATGAGTTTTGGAATTTCTTACCAATTCTGAAAGTTCTGAAAAGATCAGTAATAGAAGGTTCAGACACTGAGCATCAATTCTAAGCTAATTTATTCTGTGATTTAGAAGATTCTTTTGTTTGGCTTCTGAAAATTTGATTCCCAAATCATGATTCACAAAATACATCCAGAATGTCTTTCTAAATCTAATACAAGATTCCTTACTATTTTATTGGGAATTGCACACGTGCAATCTTTAAGGTTTCTCTTTGAAAGTGTTATAATTTAAGAGTTTAGGTTCTAAGGTTTGTCATTGTCATTCTACTAATGGTTATTTTAATAGAATTTAAGACTCATTTCAATTCTTATTTTCAAGAGTATGCATTTGCCTATCCCAATCCAATGTAATTAAATTCCATTGAAATTAAATTAGTCAAATAAATAGCTTTAAAAAATCAGTTGATTGGCATTTTTTCTCAGAAGTTAACTGGCTGTCGAAAAACATTAGATAAAAGAATAATTCATGTGTCTACTTATCTTAACTGCTGATTGAATTGTAACTTATCTAGCTGATTTTGACAGTTAATAAAACCAGAAATAACCAAGAAAAAAAGTGATTTACTTGCTAAGGATGTACTGATGTAGTCTCAGTGCCATTTGGGGAAGACTTTGTAATGTCAAGATTAAGAAAGTAATAATACAAAACTTCCATTTAAAATGTCATTTTGTTTATGCGGATTTTACCAGGAATGTACCAGAAACTTGCCTTAATATGATGTGGCTATGGGTATTTGGTGAGCATGTCACTTAACAGCTACTGGCCCGATACTCAGGACAAGAAAATGCAATGAGAAGGAACATGAACAACACATTCCTGAGAAAGGCGCAGCTCTATCTGGTTGATCTGCCATTCACTAGCATGCACTGGCAGCTGAAAAATCAGATTTCATTTTTGATATCCTCGCTATAGATATTAAGTCATAGATATTCATGTGGGGTTCATGGTGGTGATGGTGATTGTGATAATAGTCATTTATTTCATCAGTGCTGAAGCTGGCTGTGTACCTTATAGCACAGAAAACATGTCTGGGATAGTTCAGGAGCATTTCCATGTAGATAGGAAAGAGGATCAGAAGCGTCAGTGGGATAGAGAAAATACAGAAGTGGCTGTAAGAGAAAGAAACATAGGGAAATAAAGGTAGAGTAGTACAAAAACTTGAGTGTAGGATGCTAAAACAAAAAATAACTGGATGAATAAAAATATAAAAATTCTAAAAGCGTGAGTAATCAAATCAGGGGTAATTTTTAAAAATGGATGGGAGTAAAAAGCCACTACAGCAGGAAAAAAGCAAAAGTAATAAATGCCATATTTTCAATAACTACTATAATTATGAAAATGTGATTTTTATCACCATCATCGATGTTATAACTTTTAGGGTCTATGTATAGTATTTTGAGAGTATATTTAGATCCCCAAAGAAAGCAACATGGTTAATGCCTGTACAAATTAGTCAAATCTTATGTTGTTATTGTTAAATATTTTGAGCATCACCAAAGTTTAAAATAATACTTTTGGAACCTAATGGGAAACCAAATGCAATTGGTTGCTAAGTGATTGGTGTCAGATTTCAGAGGTAAAAGGAGTCAGCTGGAAGGGATCCTTTACTCCCACTGTGTTCTACCCGCCAAAGGCAGACTCTGAAACCAGAAAAGTGAAAGGACAGATCTCTATCACACAGCCAGGGAATGGCAAGGTCTGGTTTCTAGACTTCCAGCCCAAGAGCTAAGCTAGATTACATACAGTAAGTTTTCCTAAATATACAACCACAAAGATTTATCTCCCTCTAGCATTGTGTTATCAGGGGGAGGGGAGTTTGAAGGCTTGACTAATTGATTAGTGGCAGCCATCTGTGAACCTGACATAAATGTACATTTTCTTTATATAGGAATATAGTTGCAATTATTATTATTATTAACCTGACCCATCGTGAGCAGCTTTATTCTCCTCATTTCTATCTTTGCGAGAGTCTTGTGCTTGAAGTCTTCTCATTGAGCACACTTTTGCTGCTTGACCTCTGCAGATACTGTTCATAGCTCATGGCACCCATTAAGTTTAGAAATGGTGGCCATGCTGAACTTGAGTACTCCTTTTCAGCTGCCTGTGGTTTTACCTCTTCTTAATATGTTAAATTTAATGAGGCTGTGGTTACTAGCGCCTTATTTTTCCACCTGCCATTCTGTCAATGAATGTTTCCCTTGCATAGGTCAGAAGGCAGAAGGGGAAGAGAAGATGGAGAGGGAACCCTTAGCTAAAACCAGGTCAAGCTCTCTAACCAAACCGTTGGGGATTCTGCTTCTGACTTGTTCTCTGTTTCCCAGTGTCTGTGGTACCAAGAGACCTTTTCAGTAATGGAAACAGTCCTTTTACTCCTATGCGCCATTGTCTTTCTTGATTTCATGCAGAGAATCATAGGGAACAGAATAATTGCAAGCATTTCAGCCTTTCACTCTAATGACTTTGACTCTGCACTGGGATAAATGTCTAATTACAAAGAATTCAGCACAGATGACATTAGTGGGTCTGATGTTTGCTTTGCACACAGACCCAACATCTGCTGGATTTTTGGTGTGGAATTTTGTTATGGGACCTAAATCCCACTATTCCCTTAAAATGCATGCTTTGAAAAGAAGTTGCCCTTATAATATTTTGATCCTAAAAGATATTGTATCATAGGTTCAGGCCGAAGGATCACAGCTCCCAAGAAACTATAAGTAACTGATGTTAGATTTAGAGGTGCAAATCTAATCCCTAAAATAACCCTAAAAATCAGAAGCTCTATTGCTGTTTGGATCGTTATGATTAGCAGAGGGACTTGTGTGGCCATGTCCCCAGCACTCACAGCAGCTGCATATGAATGACCCTTGAAGGGTGTCAACATGATTGATTTTAGAAACTACATAAATATAACCTATATTTTTCTTATATAGAACTTAGAGTGGACAAAAAGAAGCCTATTTTCTAAAAATGCATTGGCATCTTCCCTTAATTTCAGTTTATTAGTTTGCAATATAAATGGCAGGAAACAAATTCCATGTGCATTTATCTTTGGAAATAGCACAATTGTTTAATCAATTGTTTTCTATTAACATTTTTCTGGTTCTTATGAACAATACAATCAAATATAACGTTTATTCAGATGCAGTTTTCTAAATTTTTTGAGATGGAGTCTTGCTATGTTGCCCTCAGTAGAGGCTGTGGCGTTACAGCTCACAGCAACCTCAAACTCTTGGGCTTAAGTGATTCTCTTGCCTCAGCCTCCCAAGTAGCTGGGACTACAGGCACCTGCCACAATGCCTGGTTATTTTCTTGTTGCAGTTGTCATTGTTGTTTAGCTGGCCCAGGCCGGGCTTAAACCTGCCAGCCTGGGTGCATGTGGCTCGCACCGTAACCACTGTACTACGGGCGAAAATCCCAGTTTTCTAATTTTTTATAGTATTAAAAAAACAGGTTGCCTAATTATCTAAATTAGTATGAGCCTGAGCTCAGGAACCAGACTGCCTGGGTTCAAACCTCAGCTCACATTAATGCCTGTGTGACCCTGGGAAAGTCACTACACCCATCTGTGTTTTTTCACATCTGCAAAATGGGAAAAATTAGTAGGAAAACTTTCCAAGAATAGTGTGGAATAGATGGGTTTATTTATGTAAAGTACTTAGATTGAGGACTAACACATAATTGTCATATATTATTATTATTACAATTTTGACATTGGCTTCCTAGAGTGATAAGGCCGCTGTAGTTACAATAAATATGTAAAGAGGAATTTAGATTAAGTCTTCCAAGTATGCACTCTACTTTTATAGTGTTTATAATTTTCAGTAGTAAACATCACTCTATATATTTAATGATCAATCAACCGAGTGCTTTAACTCCTGTGTAAGAATTTTGATCCCCTTATATCACAGTACTAGCTAAGAACAAATCTTATGTTCTCTTCCCAAATTTGGGATGTTTTGTTTCTAGAAAAGAGTCTAAGGAAGCTTTTGTTTTTTCAGGAAGGAATATGCTAATTGATTGAGGACCTGTTTTCCAACTTTTAATAACAATCACCATACATACTGTTATGAAAATCATGGCTGTATGTTGCCCAGTGTGATATATTCTAAGGGTTACACATCACATTAAGGCACCATCATTCTCAGTCACAGGAAATGCAAATCTTCATGGGAAGTTGCTGGCTGAAAACAATGTGAGGGTCTGAAGCCTCAGAAAAGACATTCTACAAGGGGTTTCATTTGGGGATTCTCTGTTCCAGGACATTTCCTTCCTACTCACATCCCTCACAGGGGTGGGAACCTGCTTGATTTCAAGATCATTCTTTTGCAGCACCAAAGGAAGCACAACAAACAACAACAACAAAGAAAACCTTTAGCTTTCTCTGCCATACTTCTTTTAATGAAAGGATTTGTGATATAAAAGTTGGATTTAGTCAAAAGGCCACACTTAACGACCAGGGAAACCATTAGTTTCCTTAAGGCCTCCAGTTCCCCACTCTTCTGAGAAAGGTTGTGGATCTTTCTTAGAACTCACAAGAGGCCAGGGGCAGTGGCTCATGCCTGTAATCCCAGCGCTTGGGAAGCTGAGGCGGGTGGATTGCCTGAGCTCACATGTTCGAGACCAGCCTGAGCTAGAGTTATACTTCATCTCTAAAATTAGCCTGGCATTGTGGTGGGCACCTGTAGTCCCAGCTACTTGGGAGGCTGAGACAAGAGAATCACTTGAGCCCAAGAGATTAAGGTTGCTGTGAACTATGACACCATAGCACTCTACCAAGGGTCTAAAGTGAGACTCTGTCTCAAAAAAATAAAAAATAAATTAAATAAAAAAAGAATTCACACGGATACAGGCAGATGGGTGGGATAATATTCATGTCACTTGGGCTATAATGACTGTTGTGGTAGAATTGTTTTAGGCCAAGATCTGTTTTAATTAAAAAAAACTTGCTTATCTGGTTATTCAGATATTATTGTCATCTACTGAAATTGCTTCTACTTCTATCTCTTGAATCTCTTTCTGCAATTTTAAGGGCTTATTCTCTTTCACTTTTTCTTATTTGAGCTTTGTTTGCTCTCTGAAAGATAGAGTGTCAGAGGTTCTGTCTCAGGCTCCCTTGATGGCTAGGAACTTGACCTAACTAATGGAAGGGTTAACACTCATAATTTGGGCTGGTAAAAAGAATATAACTATGTTTATATTTTATATGAAAATAGAAATATTAAAAAAAATTCTTCTCACTAACGAGAGTGTAATAAAATTAGCATATATATGACAAAAAATTGAATATTTAGCTAACAATAGAATTATAATTTTGAGCAGCTATTAAATTATATTTTCTTAAAAAATTAAGTTGGGATTCTTACAAGATTTCTAGTATTTTAACCATTGATTCTGGTTGTGAATGTTATTTAGATAATTTTTTGTTGCCCAGAAGCCATTTTGACTATACCAAACTAATGTTTCTGCTAGAAAACATCATAGTCAAAGAAATATACATAGCATTTTTATGGAAACATATGCTTTCAAAATAGAACTTTATGTTATATAATCTTATTTTATCCTGCCAACTCTGGCAGGTAGTATTTTTTTTATCTCCATTTAATGAAATAGAAAATAGAATTTAAAAAAATTCTGCTTATTAATAAATGTTTTGTAAGGTATTATAATTTTTATCAATAAGTAATACTGATAATTTGTATGCTCTATATAATTAGTACATATTTGTTATAGAAAACTTGGAAATAAAGCTGTAAAGAACACATTTAAAGGGCAGTGCCTATGACTCAAAAGAGTAGGGTGCTGGCCCCGTATGCTGGAGGTGGTGGGTTCAAACCCAGCCCCAGCCAAAAACTGCAAAAAAAAAAAAAAAAAAAAAAAAGAATATATTTAAAAATTACTTGTAATTCACAATCTTGATATAATCTTCACCGATTTTGCATATTTTAAATCTTTCATATACAGTTTGATTGCTGCATTTTAAAATTAACACTATAAGTATTTGTGTCAATTTAACTCAAATTATGAATTAAAATCATTCTATTATTTAAATCTAATTAAAACATAATTTCTAATAATTACATAATTTATTTACTTAGTTACTTATTGGTGGACATTTAACATCTTTTCACATTCCCCTTATTTTAAATATTTAGCAGACTCAAATGAAGTTCTTCATTTGAATTTCTTTTTCTCCTTAAGAAAATAATTGTAGAAGTTGAATTATAAAGTCAACAGGTGTGATAATTTTTTACATTTTTTCATATGAGCTGTCCAATTATTTTCCAAAAATATCATGAAAATTTATAATCTCACCAGTAATATATGAAAAATTCAATTTTAATTCACCTTCATGAATATTGCATATCAATTTTTTATAATCTTTTCCAATTTATAAGTGAAAATGACATCTTTTGGAGTTGATTTACATTTGTCTGATTACTATTAAGTTAGATTTTTTTCAAATATTTAATGACCATTCATATTAACTCCTATATAAACATTTGTAATGATGATTTGAAAGAACAGAACTGTTTGAATGTTTGAAAATATTTACCTGAATTCTTATTATATGGTTAAATTATATGAATTCTTATTAATGGTTAAATTTGGAAATGAGAACAATTTGTTTAATTTGCATTTTATGTACACCTTCCTAATTTGTTCCAGCTCTACTAGGATTGTGTGCCGTCATGCCAATTATCTAAACTTGAATGCCTTCATAGCCTATGTGTTGAAGTTGCCTCTTGCTACCTTTTCCCACTGCCACTGTCCCAGCTAAAGTCTTTATGGTTTTTCCTGTCACCTCAATGCATTTGGGTCTTTTTTCCACATTGCTGTATTTACCTGAAGCAAAGGTAGCATTCGGTTTCCCACGTTCATATCTTAATGATTGCTGTTGGATCACCATTGTTACACCATAAAGCTCTTTTGAAGGAAATAACACTCCAATTATTTACAATCTGCTCCTACATGCCTCTACTACCCCTCAGCTGTATCTTTTTATATCTCTCTGATTTCTCCAATCCACTTTTCAACTCTTTCCCCCCATACATGTCATGATTCAACTCATTTGAAATTTTTACCAGTTTTCTATGTGTCATGGCTTTGGTAATTCCATGTCTGGAACATGCTCTTCCCTTTGTCTGGAAATATTTCCTTCCAAGGAATAATTGCTTCTCTTTCTTTAAAGTAGCACATTTTGAACTGTGCGGTGCAGCTCATTAAAAGGTTATGAAATCAATTTAGTGGGTTAAGATTGGTAATTTTTAGTAGAAAGTAATGGAATATAATAGAATTTAAAAGAAGTAAAGTATTATTTCATATGGTGTGTGTGTGTGTGTGTGTGTGTGTGTGTGTGTGTGTGTGTTCAGGAGGTGAAAATGTAATTATTTACTGTTGGTTATGGTTTGAGAATTTTGAAATACACTAAGCCAAGTGTGTTTAAGTGGCCAACTCAAATATCATTTTATCTCTAAACCTTTTCCTCTGTTCCCCAGAATAACTAATAGCTTTCTTTTTGTGTGTCTACATGAATAGCTATACTTTTTAGAGTAATTATCATTTTTAACTGAAAGAAAAATTACATCTGCTTAGAGAACTTATCACCTAAGACTGAGGGAAATATGATTACAAATCTATTTTGCACTTGTCACATGAGGTCCTTAAGTATAGGAACCTATCCTAATAGTATGAAATCTAGCTTTGGGTATCTTGGCATTGACATTTAGTGTAGATACTCAGTGAATGTTTGGGGGTAAATTAATGAATAAATAAATGGACAACATGAATAAAACAAAGTTGTAAAAGTCAGCTTCAGATCCTTTGTTTTCAAATGGAGATATGATATATACAAACCACTTTGAATCTACTTATATAACATCTTCTGTTTCGAAAGATTTTTAAAGATTTTTAAAACTTAAATCTTTCTAACATGAGGGTATCATACTGCTGTACTGATGGCATGGGATGTGAGACAAAGGTGCTTGCATACAAGATTAGTTCTTGAGCTTTTTCTTTTTCCTTTCTTTTTTTTTTTGAGACAGAGTCTTTTTATGTCACCCTCGGTAGAGTGTCATGGCGTCACAGCTCACAGCAACCTCAAACTTTGGGCTCCACCAATTCTCTTGCCTCAGCCTCGCAAGTAGCTGGGACTACAGGCACCCACCACAATGCCTGGCTACTTTTTTGTTGCAGTTGTCATTGGTGTTTAGTAGGCCTGGGTCAGGTTCAAACCCGCCACCTTCGGTGTTGGTGGCTGGCACTGCAACCACTGTGCTACAGGTGCCAAGCCAGTTCTCGAGCTTTTATCCTTTGAAATCTCAGGATCTTTTAGGTGTTCAGCAGCTCGTTTAGCATGTCACTGTATCACAGAGAAAACCACACAACACCACAGCATCTATATTATTAAAAATAAAAATGATCATAATTATTTTTGTAAAATGATAATTTTATTGTAGCTATTTGTGTACATAGAGTCAGACATCTGGATATTTGGGAAAATGAATAATCAGCTCACTTTCTTCACTTCTTATCAGGAATGCTGGAGTGTACTGTACAGTACAGGAAGTATCAACTACTCTGTCATGTCACTGTAAGAAGTCTATAGAGCTTTTGGTGGAACAAATATTGGGATTAGACTTGTTCCTGGAAATAAGATGCTGATCAGTAACTGTTGACAGCAGTGTCTCATTTTTACCATCTCCAACAAGTGGGAAGTGGCACGCCTGCTTTATCTCTACCTCACCAAAGCATCAAAAGGATGACTTTGATACGCATGCTATGCCTTCATTAGCTCATAGAATCATAGCGCTTAGAAACATTAATTTTTCACCCCCCAAATGCTGTTAAAATGCTGTGAAATGAACAGGTTTCAGAAATATTCAGGTTTCATTATATTTGGATTTAGAGAGATCTGAGTCCGAATCCCACTTCAGGCCGTTATTTGCTGACTCAAACTGACCAAATCTTTAAACCTTGTTGAGTCTCAGTCTTATTATCTATAACTGGAGGATCAAAATACATAATTTCAGGTACACTGGGGTTTTTTCAGCATTAGAAGGAATATATAGACTGCCTGACTCCATGCCAGCACACAATACATTGTCAGAATGCATGATCATTTTATTGTTGTTTGTAGAAGAAAAGAATTAGCTTGTCCTTAACATTAGTGAACTGTTTCTTTGGCTTTGGGATTAATCCTACTCATCTATAATTTTAGGTATGAATAAAATTAAAACTCCTTAATTTTGGGCTGGTCTCCTGATTGAGGAGATAGCCTGACCCTGCACTTCAGAGCTCCACTCAGGCACCAAGTTCATTCTTCCTTCTCAATCTCTTTCTGGCTATGCCTTGGGGGAATGAGAAGGATTTAAGTTACTAAATGAACTTGCCTTTTGTCTTGTTCATCTCACATTGTTATGCAATTAAAAAAAAAATCTTGATGATGCTGCCTCCCTCAAAAAGGCCACATCAAAAGGTAGAGTTCACCAAAAATAATACACACTTTTTCCAAAGACACAAACAGTTCCTTGAAAAGGATGTTATGCTGTAATTTGTTTTGTGAATTCTATAAACCACAGAACATTTACTTACAGTAAAGTTTGACCTTTCTTTTTCTTTCCTTTTATGCCTACAAAGCTTCATCTTCTCTCCTTTTGAGAAGAAATATAAAGGATAACATTCTCTTTAATTTAATATGTTGTATATACACACATATGCATATATATGATTTCATTAGAATACTGAGTTTAATTTTTAGCTAGGGTCCTTTGGATTTATGCAGTAATATTTTATGGAATGTAATCACTTGTGCAAAGACCAAAGAGAGGCTCCTTTGAAACTGTTCAAAGGGCAACTGTTCTGTGCTGCTTGTAGGGTGATGGGAAATGCAATATGTGTACTAAGCTCCACGTAGCACCCCACCGAAAGCAGAGAAATCCCTATGACCGATTTGATGGTAGTAAAATCTCTGTAGGGATCTTTTGGATAAAGAAAGTAATAACAAGAAATGGGCACATAATTAAGTTTCCAAAGTGCACATGTCACCAGGGTCTTATTGTACCTTTGGAGGGGAAATTTACTAATGGCTTAGGTAGACATTTTTTCTGCTATGAGGCCATTTTAAAAGAATCAGCCTTTCCAAACTCTCTAAACAATTCTCTGCTATTTGAGTTATAAGAACATTTTACTGTCATTTGTGTTCTATTTTCTACTCATTATGGCAATGTTTTACAACCACTAGGTTGCTATAGAAATGAAAATAAACAAAGATTCCCAAAGATACATGTTCTGTCTCCCTTGCCTGAATTGTGTGGATTATGTCCTTCTGTGAATAGACTTTCTTCCTCAGTCATCCAGTTGATCTTCACTAAAGGAAACAAAATAGGAAATTTTGGTCAGATTTGTGTAAAATATTTTACCAAAGTTTTCTAAAATTCATGACCTTTAAGAATAACTTGGGCTGTAAAGAGAGAGAAAATTCAAAAGAAGGAAAGAAAGAAGGAAAGAAGGTAAATAGGATGGAGTACTAAATTAGGCATAAGAGAAATTAGAACTAGAAATTTGCTGTGGAACCAGCATCTCTGTAGGCACCCACCAGAACCACAGCAAAAATGTACTTATTTGGACAGTCACAGGCGGTTTTGAAGGGATTCAAAAAGGAACCAGTAATCCCAATGTGTATGCTGGGGGAGACCCTTCTTTCCCTCTACCCCCTTTAACCTAGCAGAGATTACCCAGGACTTAGTCTTTTCTTAATCTGATAGTAGCAGAGCGAAGGTTTTTCTAAATTTTTCTTAGACTAGAATTCAGTACAGAGTTCAACAAAGACAAAATCTGTTATTTCTATAATGGAGTTTATATATAACAATTAGATAAGAGTAACTTTATTCATGTTAATAGACTGGAAATCTTACGATTTTGCTCAGCTTGCTGTGTTTGAGTATAGGATTTTGCCTAGAGAGGCAACATTATTCTACATGCAGAGGAAGGCCAAATATAATAAGTACAATAATCTCAACTCACTGAAAATATCCCAAAATGAGCAAGAGACGCTGTTGAGAAAGATGTATCTCTTAACTCTTAGCTCAGAGATACATTGGCAAAATTTCTGAATTACTCAGACATATTACTGTCTACATGACACATTGTAGGCAAGGAAATTCCCGTAGTCCTTTCAAATGTTCACTCTCTTTTTAAAAACATAGAGTTCTAAAATTAGCACTGACATTTTAAAGCACTAAAGCAATAGAAACTTACTGAATGTCCTATTTAACACTCTAATTAAAAGAATGATCTTTCTCAACAAAGAATATGTACAAATACATATATGCATGTACATATTCCTAACTAGAACATATTGTGTTATATTGTGATATACATGTACTATTTGTATACAGGTTCCTTATTCTCATCAAGGCTTCATGTTAAGACACAGAATACTATAATTAGCATCAATATTTTAACATAGTGAAACAATATAAACTCACAATGCCATATTTAGAACTCCAATCTCTTTATAATAATAAATCTGCTCCAGGAATATAGCTCATATGAACCTGCTTTTTGAAGTGAAGTGGTTTGCTCTCCACCCTAGGTTCTAGAATCATTGGCAATCAGTGGGTCATGGAACAACATTTCTGGTCAGAAAACCTGTTGGGCTTGCAGCAATGACTTTTCTTATCAAATGCAAGAGAGAAAAAAAAAGGAAAAATGTGTCCCTTTGGTGTAGTAGATTGTCATAAAAAAAATCTAGTATGTTATAGCTGCATGTTAGATTATCTAAGAGAATCCCACCCTACTCCCTGGTTCTATTTTTCAGTTTGGGAAACTAAGACAATTTACCAAGGTTATACAATTTGAGGCAGTACCAAAAACAGAAACTGGATGTCCTAAGGTGGAGTTCAGCAATATTTCTACCCAACTATAAGTGAATGCTGAAGCCAGAGGATTCAGTTTTGAGTTTGTACCCAGCAGAAAACATGGTGGAATTTGATGTCCCTATTCAACGCTTTTGGACAAAGAAACTCCACCTTTTCTCTCTTCAGTCTTTCTTTCATGTCAGGTTCCAATGCTCATCATAGCCGGAAAGTTAGACAACTCTGTGCTGGCAAAGTTCCCATTTTAATGACTAATTATTTTATAAATAAAAAAGAAATAGATACTTAGAAACATATCTAACTCAACAAACAAAAATAGGGCAAGATAAGAGTATATTCAATTTGGCTAGAATTAAGGAGACAGAAAGAGAAAAGCTATGAAGAGTCAGGAGAGAAAAATGTTATATATAGAAATAGAGGCCACTAGCTGGGCATTGCAATAGTCCCAGCTACTTGGGAGGCTGGGGCAAGAGAATTGCTCAAGCCCAAGAGTTTGAGGTTGCTATGAGCTGTGATGCCACAGCATTGTACCCAGGGGGAAAGCTTGAGACTCTGTCACAAAAAAGAAAGAAAGAAAGAAAGAAAGAAAGAAAGAAAGAAAGAAAGAAAGGAAGGAAGGAAGGAAGGAAGGAAGGAAGGAAGGAAGGAAGGAAGGAAGGAAGGAAGGACAGACCTCATCATATATATGTCACAAAAAAAAAGAAAGAAAGGCCTCATCATATATATGTCACAACTTCTGGAGGTGTGAAAGGTTTTTAGCCCCATTTTTCCCTCATTGTAGTAATATGATATCTAGATTAAAACTGAATTAAATAAAAAAAAACTGAATTAAATAAGTATTTCGCATTATCATACTGATTCTGTTTTTGTGCCTGGAGAGTTTTGTAGGGCAAGAGAGTTATGGACAATTTTTATGATTGTACTTAAAGCAAAGCCTCACAGGCAATGAAGTGAAAGTAGCATAGCAATATGGATGGCTTTTCACTAAAAGAGGTATTTTGGATATATATGTGAAATGTACTAAGGCTGTGGAAGAGTGAGTGACCAAGAAAACCTGAGCTAAAAACAAGGAAAATCAGAGAGGGCATCACAGGATATTCCACTCAACTATTCATTGAGTATCACTATGTGCTGGACACTCTGCTAGGTCACTGGGATGTATCTGTGAGAGAAGAGGCGATCAATTTCTTCCCTTTGAGACCATGCATCTAGTGGGATGAACCAGAAAATAAACAATGACCATGGTACCAGTACATAAGTAAACCATGTATCACTTTGGAAGATAGTGAGTATTATGGGAAAAGAAAAACAGAATAGAAATGTTAGGAATGACATAGATGGGGTTGGTGTGGGAGAGGGCATCCTCATACTTAATACTTCTCTCTGAGAAGACAGTAGATGAGTAACTATTTTAGTGAGGTGAGGAACCTGGGCATCTGGGGAAAAGAACTCAGACAGAGGGAATAGCTGGTGTAAAGTCCCTACAGTAGCCATTGTCAATTATGCTGCAATGAACATGGAGGTGCAGATATAGCTTTGAGAGTCTGATTTCAATTCTTTTGGGTAAATATCCAGAAGGAGGAGTGATAATATATATGGTATTCATTGGAAAATGTATAGTATTTATTCAGTGTATCCATAAAGTTCGTGTGCAATTTGAAATTGCCAACTATTTTAAATTGTGCATGAACTTTATGGATACCTTGTATTTTTAATCATTTTGCAGAACTTCCATGCTGTTCTCCATAGTAGCTACACCATTTTCCATTCCCAACAGCGTACAAGGATCCTAGTTTATCCATGTGAAACAACTTAAGTATCCACCAGTGGAGGAATGGATAAAGAGAATATGGTATATACATATGATGTATAAAAAATAAACAAGGAAATACTGATATACACAACATGGATGAACCTGGGGATATCATTCTAAGTGAAATAGCCAGCCTTATCTATGGACTCAGATCTAAATTTGCACCTCTCCCATGACTTTCTGTATAATTTGCTTTTTCCCTTAATCTTTATATGCTTTCTTGTTTGCTTGTACACTGTCCTTCTCCCCTGTTAGAATGGAAACCCCATGAAGGCAAGAGATCAGGGTCTTGTTTGCTACGATCCCTGGCCAGCACCTAATGTCTAAACTCACTTTTCATATCCCCTTTGGTGGACTTTCTTTAGATTGTTTCTTCTCTGTTGATTTTCACTCTCCTCTGTCTCATTGTACATGCCTGAGAACTGTGCCATGCTGCAAAGATGTGTTTCCACCTGCCTTTCCCTCTCATCTATGGTCTTCTTGGGGGCAGAGCTGCAGTGAATTTTTGTCTTTGAATCCTGACACCATCCCAGTGCTTCCCACATAGCAGAGGCTCAATAAATGACCTCTAAATGACAAAAATATTGTTGAATAACTCTGTAGGTGAAGATGCTTGGAAATTTGCTTTGAGATTTGATTCTTGCACTGATTGTATAGAATGAGTGGGGAGCATCTTATTACCCTTCACTCAGCACATTCTGGAATGAGTCATGGGAAATTACTGGTGCAGTTCAGCTTACGGACAACACTTGACTCAATGTCAGTGCAACCAATTGTTTGGCCATTGACTAGAAATGAAATACTTCCAGAAACTGACTCTAACTGAGGAAGTTCAGAGACAGAATCAATTGTTCCAAATCTCATGGAAAAAATTCCAGAATAGGATTCTCTTTTATTTACTGTGTTTAGTATCTAATCACATAATCACTCTCTTATTTTTTTACATTATTTTTTAAATGCTTTTGTTTTATTGTTTGGGATTCATTGAGGGTACAAAGAATTAGGTTACACTGATTGTGGTTGTTAGGTAAAGTCCCTCTTGTAATTGTGTCCTGCCCCCAAGACATGTGTCATACATCATTACCCCCATACCTTCCCTCCTCCCTTCTCCCCACTCCCTCATTCCCCTATCCCCTCCCCTTGTATTAGATCACCTATTGCCTTCATATCAAAATTGGGTACATTTAATTCTTGCTTCTTCCACTGCCAACCAGGTTAATACAAAAGATGTAAAGTCTCCATCTTTTTTAATGGCTAAATAATATTCCATGGTGTACATATACTACAGCTTGTTAATCCATTCCTGGGTTGGTGGGCATTGAGGCTGTATCCATGATTGTAAATTAAGCTGCGATAAACAGTCTACTGCAAATGTTCTTATGATAAAAGGATTTTTTTCTTCTGGGTAGATGCCCAGTAATGGGATTGCAGGATCAAATGGGAGGTCTAGTTTGAGTTATTTGAGGCTTCTTCATACTGCCTTCCGAAAAGGTTGTATTAGTTTGCAGTCCCACCAGCAATGTAGAAGTATTCCCTTCTATCCACATCTACATTCTTTTTTTTATTAGTAGCAGTATTCTCTTTGTCTGCCTTTATTTATATAAGATCAATATATTCTTAATAGCACTGGTCTCACCCAAGATAAAGACATACAGGGGAGAAGGACATGCTTTTCAAGAAAAGCATGCTAGAATCACTTTTGGTAGGTGAAAACAATAAAGCATGTATGTCATTATCATCCCTTTGATGATTTGCTTTCTAGCAGAGAAGCATATGTACAAATCATCATTGGACTCTTTTCATCTTCTACAGCATGTCAACTACTTTTGCCTTATGCCCGTCTATTTCTTTATTTCCTTGTTTTGGAGAAATAAAGCTTACAATGTCAAGTAAATATTTTAAAGAGTGTACATTGGAAATAAGTTTCTTATTTCTAACATGTATTGAAGTATTTTGTTTGTTACATACTTGAATACTAGTATGTAATGGCTGGAAGTAGAAGGAGTAGGGCGCCGGCCCCATACACCAGAGGTGGTGGGTAGGTTTAAGAGGTGACCCTGACCAAAACAGCAAACAAAACAAAACAAAAACAAGGTTTACCTTCAGCATATAAATACATTGAATGCTACTGATTAGAACTTGGCTGAATCATTTTCTGTTTCTTTGAGGATATACTTTTTCCTCTTTAGAGATCTCTGAGGATCTGAAGATCCATGAGAATGTGTGTAAGTGTGTATTTTTTTGATACATACATCTTCAAACTTGTTGGACTTATCAAACCCATAAACTTGAGTATTTTTTGGTTTCTAAAAATTGTCTTCTGTTGTTAGTTGATAATTTCCCCCTCCTGTCTGTTTTTGGATCTTTCAGAGACTCTTATTCTTCAAATACAAGGCTTCTGCAATGATCCTTTACGTTTTGTTTCCCCTTTTACATTTTACCTATTTGCTTCCTTTTCTGAGGGAATAATTCAATTTTATTTTTCTAGACCTTCCATTAATTTTTTAACCTGGGGAGTTTTAGTTGTTATCTTTAAGTACTTCCTTGTTCTTTCTTCTTTTTCATAACAGCATGTCTTTGTATTAAAGCTAAAACATTTTCTTGTATCTCTTTGAGATTATTATTTCTATTGCTTAAACTATCTTGTTTCATCCAGACTCTTTCATATTTTTGTTTGTTTTAATCTTTTGTTATACTGCTGGGTTTTCTCATATGCCAGGTGATCCGTGGTTTTTCATTGATATTTAGGAAAGTTTGGTGTCAGTTTTCCCTGTGGCCGTGTAAATGGGTTAGTTGAGAGCTCTACATTATCTGCTGTGGGACAGAGTATGTGGACCACCAAACCCCACTCTGGAGATAGCGCTGTAGAAGATGGCTCACAGTCGGAATCCTCCCCAGTGACAAACAAGGAGGGCTGTATCTTAGGGCACCAGTATGTACCCTGGCTTTATCTACATACATCTTTTCTTAAAGAAAGAGGCAATCTTGCTGTTTTGCCTGGTTGCTGGCATAGAGGAAATGTATTAAGGTGTTCAGACATCATCTGGTATATTAAGCAACTGACACTTTTTTGTTTTCCTGTTATAGTCCTGCCTCTTTCTTTCTTCACCATAACCATTTCCTCCATGGGGTTCCCTTGGTTGGAGTGTCTCTCATCTCTGCTGTGGTCCTATGAATGCGTATTTAGGGCAGTAGCTCTCTTTCATGTTTCACTTTTTTCAGTATTCTCCCGATTTTCCCTTTTCTGGAAGTTTGTTAAAAAGATGTTTGCTGACAACTACCATGTTTCCCTCTCTTTTTATAAATATATTTATTGTATTCTGGTCCTTGTTACCATTTTATTTGGAAGTAATATTGTAATTGCAGAAAAGATATCAAAATAGTACAGAGTTCCTAGATGTCTGATACCCAGAGTCCGTGAATGTTAAAAACTTACATAACCGTAGTACAGGTATCAACGTAAGAAGTTAATATTTGTACAATCCTTTCAGCTAAAGTAAAGATATTATATGGGACTAAGTTTTTCTGCTAGTGTCTTTTTGCTGTTCAGAATCCAATCCAGCCCCCTACACTATCTTAGATGTCATATCTCCTTAGTCTTCATCAAACTGTAGCATTCACTACTCTTCCTTTGCCTTCCATGGCCATGACTTTTGAAGAAAACTGGACATTTTGTCAAATGTTCTTCAATTTATGTTCACCTGAAGTTTTCTGGTTATTAGATTTTAGCAAGAATACTGTAGGACTAGTCTGCCCCTCTCAATGCATCGGAGAGAATAGCAGGCAATGTCAACTTTCATCACATCGTTGAGTTGGTGTCTATGGTTTTTCTTTCTGTGATATCCTAGAAAGTTACTTTGGGATTATGTAAATATCATGTTTATCCTCCATCATCTGTTCACTAATTTCTGTATCCATCCATGGATCTTGCCTGCAGCAATTATTTCTGTCTTGTTCAAATGGTGATTTGCCATGTCCCTCAATTCTTATGTTTAATAGTTGATATTTTTCTGTATGAAAGAGCCATTTCCTCTCCTCTCTATTCTGTATTTATTTCTCTCAGTACAGACTCAGTCTTTGACTCTATGGATTATAATCTGATACTATCATTATTTACTTTGTTTCTCAAATTTTTCCAGCTTTGACCTTTGAGAGCTCCTTCACTTGAAGTTCCCTTCTGACATGTACTCATTTCGTTTTCAGCATTCCGTTGCTTTCTGTCACCAGGAGTTGTTCAGAGTTGCCCAGCATTTCCTCTGGGGCAGTTCTGATCAGCTACTTCTTCAAGGACCCCTGTGTCCTTTTTATTAGAAATTGATATTAGAAAGCAAGATGTGGGTATTTAGTGGGTTCCTTGTTTACTGGGGCATCATTGCTTTGAGGAAATACATGCATCATATGGATACGCTCCCATCAAGAGTTATTTCTGTGTGTATTTACCTGATATATATTAAAAACAATGAGTTCACATATCTACATTCCTATACTTCCTTTTCACTGAGATATTGGTAAAGATGAATGGCAAATTTGTATACCTTGTTTGCTATCTTTAAACAGAAAATCCCATTCTTCGTATAGAATTTTAAATAAATGCTTTCAAAGATCTGTTCTGTCTAAGGGAACTGAAATTGCTTTTTATACTTAGTACCCCCCAAAACATATTTCAATCCCTCAGACACCATTGACCTTCTGAATAAAAATCAATCTGGACTGGCATAAAAAGAACAGCTAAAAGCCCTCCATGGACATTCCCAAGATAATTGCCAAAATAAAGAGATTTGCGGAGTCCTAATTTTATAAACACATCAGAGAGGTGGGCAAGAAAGTGTTTAATGTCAACAAGAGGGAAATAAATATGACTTGGTCCAAAATTGAGCACGTCTTTAAGCTAAAGTTGTGTTTGTAACAGAATAGAAACTCAATATATACTTGTTGAGATGAATGAAGGAATTTTACCAATACCACCATCTATAAACATCTGTTGCCAGATACTTCTTCATGTAATAGAAAACACACAGGATATATTGTAGCATAACATCACTTAACTCTGTTCTCATCATGCATCACTAATTCACTCAACAAACAACTATCACTTGGACATAATTCTAGACATGTACATTTTTAAGTGGGAGGAATCTATCAGGTAATATATCTTTTTTCAGAAAATTTCATCTTTTTCTTATTTTCTTAGAATGAATTCAAGTGTATAGGATTAGACTTGTAAGATGGAGCATTTAAAAAACCTTCATGAAAGTGTAAAACCCATATGTTTATGAATTCAGGAATGACCTACATTACAAATGTACTCTTTCTTCACATGAAAACGAGAGATTCTATATATTCAGAGGTATTGGCATACGGAGAGATCTGTTTTCCCCTGTAACTGGGTAAGATGCATTTATTAAAAGAATATTTGCATTGGAATATAAATCTACTCTCTTCCCCCCCAAATTTCCAATGACAGAGCAAATTTCTATTATTTTGATCTGAAGTTAGAATAAAATTTTTAAAACTTTTGGAAAAAATGTGGATTTATAAAAATGTTTTGTGCGGGAATGGTTTGTGTATCGTTTTATATTTTTTTGGTTTATGCCTTCATTTTGATGGAGTGTATCATCTATCCAATACCTTCCTATGAAAATATTTGTGAGAGATTCAGGTTTTTTTTAAAATTTGAAAGTCTGAAACTCTATTCTCTTTTGGTTCAGTAGTTTAGATGGATATGGCATTTTAAATTAAAAAAAAATTCCTTTATGGTAGGGTGCGGTGGTGATGCTTGTAGTGCCAACACTCTGGAAGGCGCGGGCAGGTAGATCACTTGAGCTCAAGAGTTCAAGACCAGGTTAAGGAAGAGGGAGACCCCCATCTCTACAAAAATAGAAAAAACAAGTTGGGCCTTGTGACAGGCATTTGTGACAGAGTGAGACTCTGTCTCAAATGAAATAAAGTAATTACCCTAGACTTTGCCTCAGATATTGATTCTCCTATATAAGTCCTCTAAATTTCTGATCCATTGTTCCCAATTTTCCAGGTCTCTGTTCTTTGTTGTACTTTCTGAGAGGGCTTGTCAGCTTTATCTTACAGTTTAAGGCATTTTTTAATGTTTGTAGTTTTTTCTTTTTTAGTAGCACCCTCTTCTCATTTTATAGATGTACTATCTTATGTCTTCTTCTTTTTTTTTTAATGGTGCTGGGCGTGGGATGCGGGCCCGGGACTGCAGGCCTAGCAGAGTCGCAGCACAATGGGACCAGCTCCACCCGCCGCCCACACCGCAACCTAAACCCAGCCGCAGGGCGGGGCCTGCTGCAGGTGGTGGGGCCAAACCTCGCCAATGGCGGCCCGGCCACGCTGGGCGCTCATTGGCCGCTGCCTGCCTCCTGGCACCCAGAGGCCGGGCCTACTATCTTATGTCTTTAAGGATAATCCTAATATTTGAATTTATAGTCTCTTCCCTGCATTTTCTCTGGTTTTGTGAGTTTATTTCCTTTTATTTACTAGTTTTTATGTTATCCTCCACATTAGAAGATTTCTTCAAACAGAGACAATCCATCATATTTGGGGAATGCTGAAAAAAGGTGTGACTGAGTGGGGCTTTTGACTGTGATTCATTATGAGATTCATTATGGGAAGACAAAAAACAAGCAGACTGTGGGGCTGAGTGATACACAACTGTCAGACTCTCTGGGTATTTCCTGTTAGGTCAATTAGCTTCTCCAGAAAAAGAGAGAAAAATCAACTTGCTTTTTGTGGCTTCTTTGTAGGCACTTACACCCTGTAAATCATCTCTATGTTTCTATATTACTTATTCTTAAGTAATTTTGGCAATCTTTGTCTTTTTTTTTGTAGAGACAGAGTCTCACTTTGTCGCCCTTGGTAGAGTGCCGTGGCGTCACACAGGTCACGGCAACCTCCAACTCCTGGGCTTAGGTGATTCTCTTGCCTCAGCCTCCCATGTAGCTGGGACTACAGGTGCCCGCCACAATGCCCAGCTATTTTTCTGTTTTGCAGTTCGGCCGAGGCTGGGTTTGAACCTGACACCTTCCATATATGGGGCCGGCGCCCTACTCGATGAGCCACAGGCTCCGCCCGGCAATCTTGGTCTTTTTTCTGGTTCTGCGGGAAATATGTGCATATATAATATATTCAATATCTATGTGTAAATAAAAACTTTAAAGGAGAAAATAGTAAGTGAGATGCCTTCAAGGTTGGGTAAAATTACACAGGTATAGATTAACTTGGAAAAAAGTAGAAAGAAAAGTGACCTTCCAATAAAGGGAGGAGAGATGGAAATGGATTACTATATGATTTTATGAACAACCTTGTTCTTTCATCTACTTACTGATTTTTATAAATGCATTTTTTGTTCATTAAGGGTGTTTGTACAATTAATAAAAATTAAAAAGAGTATCTTGATAAAACACTCAGTATCTAATATTCCAACATATAACATATGGCTATTTCACTCATGTGAAAAATAGAGAAATGATTATATGCGATATTTTTTATAAAAACTACAATGTAAGAGTTGGTATTATAGGAAAGGGATAGAAACTGTATACCTCTTTGATAACATAAAGGCAGTAGAAATTCTTAATTTTGTTTAAGAAAAGAAAATGAAGTTTTGCATAGTAAATAAAATTAGGTTTGCACTTAGTTTCACTGATGAGCCAATTCTGATTTACGTGGTTTTCCAATTGTTGGAAATACTACTGTGGAAGTTACTTACATATGCATTTATGAGCTTGAAAGCTGGAACTTTTATGACAGTAGTGGAGTCATTAGAGAAAATATTTTGTTAATTTATATCTCTAAGTTTCAATTAAATTATTTTCATTTTATAACCTGCAACTTCTCATTTAGGTTGTGCAATTAAATTTTTTTAAATATAAAATTAGTATATGATCACTGAAGAAAATCTGGGAAATTTATAAACATAAACAAGTTAAAAACACAAATTATGTGCCTCCTCAAGGATAACTATTTAATATTTGTTTTAATTATTTCTCCCAAGCACGCAATCCAGACCTTAATGCTTTTTAAATTCACTACAGTATGCAGTTTCCCCATTTCACTAAACAGAGTTTGAAATTTGAGTTTTTATGATGGCATACTGGTCTAGAAGCCTATAGTAATTTTTTTTCTTTTTTTAATTTCATAAAGCCCACTTGCTTCCAAAATTCATTTTCTTTCTAAACCAGCACTGATGAGATAGTTGTTAGGCAGCCCCACAAAAGCAGAAGAGTGTTCAAGAGTCTGAGTGGCACCAGCAGGGGGTGCTGTCATGGATGGGGCAGCCTCCTTCCTGGTGTGTCTGACTTTGGTCTCATTTAACATTATAATCTGGATTCTATTAAGGGAATTTTGTGTTTTTCCTCTGTAAGAGTCACCCCCTACCACGACAAATATGTTTAAAAGTGTTTTTTTCTTTTTTTAAGTTGGAAAAGCAAACTTTTTCCCCAAAGAAATTTATAGTTCAAATTTACACCAAGTTCTCACTAACTGGAGCAAACCGGGTTTTCACTAAAGCTTTGACTTTCCTCTGTAAAACATTAGTCACTCCCTTGGAAGAAGCAGTTTTTTCTTTCATAGGCAGTGGGATAAAACAGCCACAGATGTGTGTGTAATATGACAGGCTTTAGAATGTACCTGCAAAGCATTCTAGAGAAAAGATGAAAGAAGAAAGTCTGAATTGGGATGTTGAAGTAACAGTGATTCAGTATTAAGGAAATGATAAATTTTTGATCCATTCGAATAGTGTTTTCTTTCCTCATTTTCATTTTCTTTATTCTTGGGGAGTTCTTGAGGGTGTGCCAAGTCGTTTTCACTGAACAATTTCTGAAGGTATTTGCCATTCCCATGTGTGACTGGCTGCCTTTTTACTGCACAGGACCATCGTGAACCCTGTGGCCAAAGAGTTTGATCCAGACATGGTTCTAGTGTCTGCTGGATTTGATGCTTTAGAAGGCCACACCCCTCCTCTAGGGGGATACAAAGTGACAGCAAAATGTAAGTATCTCTTTCAGGACTTTATAAAATGCTGTGATATCATAACCTCTGGACAGACAGTTAAAGATAGACGGTACCTTTTACATGAGTCCTGTTAACTTGGGTGAGACATTTGAAAATGATTCAGATGGTGTTTATTGCTCTGTCAGATTCGCGTCTCTGTGGATGTTGGCCTTTAAGAAAAACAAAGTTAAATTGTTTCTTTTGGTGGACATAGCAGGACCTTTCAGAAACTTTATGATTTTCAGGAGACCTGTTTTGCATTTAGAAGCAGAAGTGGTAGAGCTTCTGTTTAAAATATGCTCAATGACTGGAGAGGGGTCGCAGGCCTAGGAAAGCTATTGGGTTTTTTTGCAATTATAACGTAAGTCACTGTTTTCATGCCAGTGTACATAGGGTAAAAACAGCTATTTGTCAATAATGTTACACTCTTCCATGTTTAAACACAGAAGTGTAATTTCACTTGCTCCGAGGCTCTGTACATGTCCATGGGCAACCCTCCTGATCTCTACGTCTTCGTTACTATTGCAAAAAGGAACATTTGGGCTGGGTTCCTTAGCAGCTAGACACCAAATGAAGAAATGAATGTTGTATTATAGTACATTTGAATTACATAACCTAATGGAATGTGGCTAGAAAGAAGCTTTGTTTAAGAATAATTCCCTTGCTCTTTGAGAAAACAAGGCATATATATAGTCCACACATAAATCTATGCTGGCACTATAAATGCCTATTGAAGAAAAGAAGAAAAAAGTAATGGGCCCCACAATTAGATACTTCAGGGGGTGTTCAAAGGCAAACATCACCAAAACAATCCAAATAGTTTTAAGTGGGAGAGATGAGTTTGGAGCGAATTTGCTGTATTAACTGAAAAACCCAAAACCAAAGAAACAAAGAAACTGCATCATGCCAACCTTTGTTTTTCATTGGCTTCTCATGAGAGAGAGTTTTCTGCATTCTAATTGTTCCAGCAACATTGTTAGGTAGTAGCTATTTTTAACATCTATTATTTACCCAGGGTTCTTGGTGCCTTGTTTTCTATTAAAAACACATTAACAAGCAACTCCACAAAGAAAAACAAAGCAAAATGATTCACAATTTTGGTAAAATTGAATAGAAATGTGATTTTCTCATATCAAATATCTTTATGACTCTAATTTTCTCCATCTTTATGGAACTCCACTCGAAAGGAAGTCAGTCTTTTCACTGTAGATAAACTATTTGGGTCAAGACTGGTGAATAGTTTAATTTAAATAAAGAAAAAAAAGTTTGTACAACAAATTGAGACAAACCCAAATACGTGGAAAGCAAAGACAAATCTAGAAAAGGTGTTTTTTGCAGCTAAACCCAGGAATGTCCCTCAGGACAAAGGAAGGTTTATGTTGGGGTCTTTTTCACCTTGCCAAGGGGACAGGTTGTAACAAGTCCAATTCTGAGACCTATCTATAAGGGATTAATCTTGTGTTCACTGGTTTTGTTCATTTTTTGCCAAATCAATTTTGAATCTCAGATGTCTTGGAAAGTAGAATAGAAACAGACTAACTGCCCACCAACCCAGGAATGGATTAATATGCTGTGGTATATGTATACCATGGAATACTATTCAGCCACTGAAAAGATGGAGACTTTACATCTTTTGTAGTAGCCTGGATGGAGGTGGAACACATTCTTCTTAATAAAGCATTACAAGAATAGAGAAGCAAGAATCCAATGTACTCAATTCTGATTGATACAATTGATGACCAAGTACCTGTTGGAAGGTGGGGGAAAAGGAGAACAGAGAGAGGGAAGGAGGGTGGGGGTGGGGGTCACGGTGTGTGACATACCTCTTGGAGGCAACACACAATTATAAGAGGGACTTTACCTAACAAGTGCAATCACTGTAACCTGGTTCCTTGTACCCTCAATGAATCCCCAACAGTAGGAAGGAAGGAAGGAAGGAAGGAAGGAAGGAAGGAAGGAAGGAAGGAAGGAAGGAAGGAAGGAAAGAAAGAAAGAAAAGTAATAGCATAATTTCTGTTGGCCATAGTTATAAGAGATGAGTTCTCTCACTTTTAGCTTTGGGACAATGCAATATGATCTTCAATATGTTTTATGCATTTATCTGTTTGAGGGAAACTCTTCATTGCCTTTTATCCTAGAATAAGTTTATCTGTAGGGACCAGGTACGGTGGCTCATGTCTGCAATCCTAGCACTCTGGAAGCCGAGGCACATGGATTGCTTGAGCTCAGGAGTTGGAAACCAGCCTTAGCAAGAGGGAGACCCCATCTCTAAAAATAGCCAGGCGTTGTGGTGGGCGCTTGTCGTCCCAGCCACTCAGGCGGATGAGGCATCACTTGAGCCCAAGGGTTTGAGGTTGCTGTGAGCTATGATGCCATGGTACTCTACCCAGAGTGACAGAGTGAGACACTGTCTCCAAAAAAAAGAATAAGTTTATCTATAATCTGCCCAATTCCCCTCTTTTCACCCCTAGTCTCTCCATATGGGTTTCTTCTCTTATACATTTTGTCTTTTCTCTTCTCTCTTGGTAGGTACCCGTTTCCTAAGAAAAGCCAGCAGACGTGTTTTAAGTGACATGACTGACCTTTTGTTTAGTATTTCCAATTTAATAAGGAAAATATATGCAATGAAGAGAAAACCTCTCAGAGTCCAAATAGCAGATAGAAGAGGCTATATGAAACACTGCACATATCTCATAGATGAGAAAACTAACTTATTTTACTATCTAAAATAACTGGGGTTAAAACCAAATTGCTTATTCTGAGTTTACATTTAGGTAAAATTCCATAAGGCATTTACTGGATTTTTCCCCTAAATAACAAGAGAAGATGTTTCATAAAGTGCATGAGTATGGAAAATTAGATGTACACTGCAGTTGCCATATTGGTGCCTAAGACCCTTCCCTTCCATAAACGATCTGTGCTAGACACTGACTAGTCCTCTGGTGCTTTAATGAAGAAGGACAAACTCTGGCTTCTGGGCAACTGTACTTATCATTCCATATAGATCTGAGTTTGCCACCTATGTTTTCTAGAGATGTTGTCACGTTAACTGAGTAGAAGCTAGAATTACTGAACAGCACAAGGGTTGTTCTACGAATATCTCACCCCTGGGTCTCCTTGTTTGCTTTCTAGCCCACCTGGCAGATGCGTTTCTATTGTTTTGGTCTGAAGTTCTGGGCAGGCAATTAATATTGGGCTTTCACTGACTTATGTCAAGTGTCATTCTCCATTTGGGAAGAGTCCCAAAATGAAGTTAGAAATGGGCTGAAATGTAAAGGAAAAAGTGGGTAGAAGGTACAAAACTAAATTCTTCTCTCAATGTTTTTCAATTCTGGCAAAACTCATCTCTGCTCCAAGCAGAAAATTTGATGATTATTTTAGAGAGTATTTTTGAGGATACTACCACATCAGAGATGCTAAAATTATGTTTTCTTAGCACATCGAATCAATCTTTTAAAACAATTTTATTTTCTATCTCTGAAAGGAAAAGAGAAATCAAGTAAGAACATCTAGGGTTTTGTTTGTTTTTAAACAGTGAATTGGCTACCTGATTAAAACAAGTAAAAGGTTGGTGCTATGACAAATGTCTCAGTCCATTTATAGAGGTGATTTAAAATTAAAATTGATTCTTAGCTAGTCATATGTTTCCTTCCTCTCTTCTCTGATTTTTTTATATATGAAATGTTCTCTGCTGTGAAACTACAGCAAAACTATTGGGACTGGTTTTGCTAAAGTTTTAAATAAATGATCTGAATTCCTTATGTACAAACTACACTGTTCTTTCAATTAAGGATTGGGGTAAAGCCCAATCTGAAAGGAATAAATAACTTTGTGACCTGCTTTAAACTCAACATCAAAATCTACCTTAGAGTTATCAGTTTATCTTTTTAAAGACTCTGATTCAGATCTAATTGTCTTTGGGTTACAGTTTAAGAAGGTTGTCATGACAACTAAGTGCCATGTTTAAACAATAAAATTGATTCGCCATATTGCAGCACCCCCTGGCTTTACAGTGTTGTTAAGGTTTTTAAAAACGTTCTTTAGTTCAAAATCATTTTACTGCAAAATATATTTTTCTTCCTTTGAAACACATATAAACATTCTCTGCTTTCATTGGTGTCAGACTGAATTCATATGTGCAAATTGCTTTTATCATGTGAATAAGAATGTTTCTTTCTTTGGAATAATGCAAAAGGCATTGTGAGTTGATAGTAATGTCTGATAAAAAATATGTTCTGTTTATAAGCATATAAAATACATCCTTTTAATAAACATTTTACAGCCCTTGAGATAGAAACCATTCCCCTCAGCAAATATACAACTGTTATTTTGACAAGTAAAGAATAGCTAATAGTTGGAGAGGGGAGATCAAATAACGTACCTTAGAGTCTTGAATTACCTTTGGTAGAAAGTTTTATTCCTTTTTAGTAATCCTCTCATTCTTCCTATACCCTCACCAGTGTATGACAAGTAGAAAGCATTGTTTAGGGGAAGATACCTAGGAAAATGAATTCATACAAACTGTGAGTTATTCTTGGGGAAATATGAAGATTCCTTGATTAGTCAATCCTCCAAAAATAGACTTATGCACTATTTCAATCAAGAGATAAGTGCCAAGAAGGAAGCTCTGTTGAATATATGAGCCTATGTTGTCCACATCATCTGCTGATAATGCATGTATAAGCTTCATTTCTGGTGCACTATACAACAGGACCTCTGTAAGTTGATCACCTAAGGGACTGTAAGAAACTGGCCAACATGTTAAGGTGGTCAACATAAGGAAATAGGCCCCCTACACTGACAGGTCCATGTGGTACATGCCCAGTTTATGAAAATGAAGTCAACGTAAGGAAGCAGTCATTTTCAAATCACGCTCCCTATTTTTCATGGTGCATTCTGCACAAGAACCAAAGAGGGACCTACTCTTTGGCTCAGAATTCCTACAAACCAGTATGTCTCTCTGTTATATTCTCAAGCAACTACATGGCCCCCTGCAAAGAGGGGGGAAGTAAGTTTGCAAAACTCTTAAGAATTTATACCATGCAGTTAACTTACACGTATTTAACAGAAAGGTAAGAAGGAAAAATGACAGCATTTAAAAATAACAAATCTTAAAATTCAGGAATGGTTTTGTTTTTATTTCCAATGAAAACCAAAAGATTTCTTCAGGTAAACAAACAAGCCATATTTCACGGTTACCCTGCATTCATTGTCTCCCTCTATTGCCTATTTCCTTATATATAGTTCCATATGACCATTCAGATACTAAATTGTAGAAGAATGTATCCCAGGATTTATTCACTCATGACACCAAACAATCCTTAGGCTAGGATGACCGTTGTTTAACTTAGAAAGCAAAATTAGTGTTATGGCAGCATAACTGAGGTCAGATTAACATTGCTTATACAAAGAAAATACATAAGCAGAGTGTGCTCCAAAGGAGGATGCCAGAGCACTGCAACTGCCATTGAAGTGTGTGCTGAATTTTATTAATAGTAAGTTGCACTTTTTCATATTTTGATATGTCTGATACCATATGTCTCTACATTTGATGGTATTTAATTGTGAGACCAGCCATATTAAAAATTTTCACAGTGGTACATAAAATAATGGTCACAATTTTTTCAGGCAACCATTGACAGCATCTTAGATTTGATGAAATATAATATCAATATTTCACCCTTTGTGATATTTAGCACTTCTAGCCAAAGGTCATAGAATACATACCTTAGATTTCCATTTTACATTTTCTTCCAGATTTCCAGTGATTTTTTAAAATTTATTTATTTTATTTATTTATTTATTTATTTTGAGACAGAGTCTCACTTTGTTGCCCTGGGTAGAGTGCCATAGTGTCATAGCTCACAGCAACTTCACACTCCTGGGCTCAAGCGATTCTCTTGCCCCAGCCTTTACAGTAGCTGGGACTATAGGCACCTGCCCCAAAGACCAGCTATTTTTAGATATGGAGTCTTGCTCTAGCTCAGGGTGGTCTTGAACTTGTAAGCTCAGACAATCCTCGGCCTCCCAGAGTGCTTTGATTATAGGCATGAGTAGAATCCCAAGAAGGCAGAAGTTAAACAAAAACACTGCTAGAAAAAATTTTAAATAATGGGTTCTCTAACTGTGATTTTCTTTTAGCTCAGACAATAATTATTCTTCCTGGCCTGAAATATCCATGATACATGTTCTGCTCCTTTATTTATTTGTGTGTTTATTTTTTGAGACCACGTCTTGCTGCCCAGTCTGGTTTTGAACTCCTCCTGGTCTCAAGCAATCCTCTGACCGTAGCCTCCCAAAATGCTGGGATTACAGGGGAAAAGAGATATTTATGTTAATGATGGAAGTGAAAGGGAAATACCAAGGGTTATGAAATATGAATTTTGTATATCTCTGCTTTGATTACTGCATGTTTTTGTAATGTTCAAACTTTATTGATGAGTGACTTATGTTTAGCCATATTTAACAATATGATCTACAAATAAGTCTTTATTTCCTGTTGTTTTCCTTTTTCCTCTGCCTTGGTACAATTTTTCTATAAACTGGAAAATATACCTATTTCAGAAATTGTTTTACCAAACCCATTGACCATCTACGGCAGACCACTTCTCTGTTGAATATTCTTTTCCTGCAACTGCAGTCCAGTATACACTTCTTACCACACATGACCTCTGTCCATTCTCCACCCACCCTCCTCCTCCACCCTCCCTTTGTTCACTGTTCTGCGGCCTGGCAAATCTTGCCATTTCTCCAATAGATCATGCTCATATATAGAGATCCTTCTGTCTGGAACTCTGTTCCTTCGGTGTTAACCTGGCTATTTTCTCACATGTCACCTTCTTAGGTCACCTTTCCTCCTACTGCACCTGTCCTCCAGCCCCCCTTGCAGACATCCTCCATCACTTTCCCTAATCCCTCTTTGCTAAAACTATGCTATTTGAGGATACTGTGTGTTGTTAGCTACTGTGTGTTCCCGGAGGTTTAAACATCACATCAGCTATCGTCCAGGCTCTAACGATATTTATTGACTTGATTTATTGAATGACTTTTCTCCTTTAAAAAATTAAATGACTTATTTTAAAATGTCAATCAATCAATTTTTTTCTTTTATTTGAAAGTTGTGGTCATGGTTGCATATTTAAGATATTATCATACCAGACATCCCTATTGTTACATGTTTGTTTCTATGAAAAGGAAGGAAAGAAAGAAGGAAGGAAGGAAGGAGGGAGGGAGGGAGGGAGGGAGGGAGGAAAGGAAGGAAGGAAGGAAGGAAGGAAGGAAGGAAGGAAGGAAGGAAGGAAGGAAGGAAGGAAGGAAGGAAGGAAGGAAACCAGCCAACCAGCCCACTAAGCAGTATTAGGAGGTGGTTCAAAAGGTAGGCTCTGCAGTGTGACTTTCTAGGCCCACACTTGGCTCTGCCACTTTTCTAATTGTGTGACCCTGGACAACTTACTTTACCTTTCAAGAGGTCTCATATGCAAATCAGACTATCTCATAGGTTTGTGAGGATTAAATGCCATAGCCCATTTAAAACATCTTAACCTAAAGACTGACATTTAGCAAGCACGCAACTAATGCTGTATATTATATACTCTTAACATTTCCATGTGGCCCATAAATGCTTTGGATTATAACAAGTTTGAAGCATTAGTTGCTCTTATACACCCGAGCGAACGGTTCTAGATCTGTGTCTTAATACATAACAGGGTATAGTTGTGTGATTTTTAAATGCCTCAAAGTAACTTACAGATGAAAACTCAAATAATGAGCAATTGTTAACAAAACTGTTCAATGCCTGAATAGTAGAGTTTGGGACATCTGTTTTGGACAGTTTGGGAGAGTTATGGTGATCTGTGCATGGAATGATATTGCTCTCCCAGACCTCTGTAAAAGAAGGGGTTCATCTGGCTAGCCAATTGCATATAGATAATACAAGCTAATGATACTTGGGTAATACAAGCTAATGATACTTGGGACATACAATAAACTTTATTTAGTAAGCATAAACATTTCAAAGATCTTCATGTAGAGAGAAAAAGACCTCATGCTGATCATGATAAAAACCAAGAATAAAACTGAAGAAGCCTTTCTATTTGTGGTTGAAATTATACCACGTCCATCGTGATTGGTTACCTTTTCAAAAGCAGATTTAAGTACTCCAGTGGCTCAATCGGGTAGCGCCTGGTACTGATATAACACCGTGAACAAAAGCAGATTTAAAAAGTTATGAACTAAAGAAATTCACTAGAGCATAACATAAGAAATACTTATTTTTGAGCCATAATGTATTTATCATTAATAGTATCAGGATATGAACTTTTAACGAAGATAGAAAATGAATAGATAAAAAGATAGGTGGAATTAGTGATGAAAAGACAAGGGTAAGAGAGATTAGACAATTAGGCCAAGGTTGTTTCCCTGGGATTAATATATTTGGCCAATCTTACTTAGCTCTAGGAGTATAGGATATTTTGGCGACTATCTCTGACTAACCCCCTGATTTGGGTTTTATAGCACATATTTGTGCACCATATAAAATCCAGCTGTCTCATTTAGAATTGCTTATCTCAGATTCAGAATGAGTTGCCAGCTCTGTTCATTTATTTGCAGTTTTCTGGATCTACTGTAAACAGTTTTCTCAGATGTTAATTTTAGTCAAAGATTTCTCCCCACAGCACTGTCCTTCTACACAATATTTCCTTCCTGTTTTAGGGTAATTGTCTAAATAAGGCCAGTCCCTAAAATGACTTTATTGTCCAAGTAACCAGCAGAGGGAATCATTTATTAAATGTAGCTAATTTCAGTAACTGACAGGCACATGAAGTGCCTAAAGAAAACGGGAGTGTCAGGCTCCCTGGGATGGTTCCAGAAAAGTCGTCTACTTTAAGAGCTGCATTTTACTGAGGATTGTGATGGTTATTGGAACTTTTCCTGTTGTTTTACTCAGCAGTCCCTGGGGAACTATTTGGCACTGGGGTGCAAAATGAGATCAGCAATCAGGAGGACACCACTGCAGGCACTTCAAGAGTAAATCATTGAGCACCAGACTTAATAGCTAGTAAGTGCTGGGTCGGCAATAGCCCAAGGATGTTGGTGAGCCTGGCTTCTGATTCTGTTCAGGAAGCCCAGGCCCTAGCTCCTTGTGGTGGTGGTGTATAGGTAAGGTCAGTTGCAATCAGCTCTTGATCTCAATAGAAGAGACCACTAAAGTTTTGGAAATTTTAGCAACTATAAATTGAAAACTCCTACACTGGCCCCATGTATATATCTAGGTTCAGCCCTAGGAGCCACCTTCCACATAGGACACACAGGACAGAGATGCTAATGTCAAAAAGCCTGCCAGAGTTTTGGATGAGTGGATCCCCCACCATGGGTATAGCACATCCAGCTGATCAATTTGATGTCTCCCATGTAGACGAAGAAAAAAACATCAAGAGCACAATAAGTTCTTCCTTGCAACCAAAGCCACACTTTCCGCCTTTAATTCTTCTAGCTCTGGTTACTCATTTTACTCCTATGTGACAATCAAGAAAAGAATGGCAAAGAATAAGGGGAAATGATGAGCATTTGGAGATTGTATTGCAAGAAACAGGAGCAGTGAAAGAGAGGACCTGCTTTCTAGCCCTTTATTAAGACACCTAAAGTATCTGTTTAAAAACATCTTCAGTCCTAATTGGGAAAGTGAAGTATTTGGCCCAACTCATACAATAGTTAAAAATTGTAGACTAGCTAAAGCTGCAAACATTTACCAAGTGCTTATGATCTAGAGTAAGCATGTTTACTATTTAATCTGTATTACAATACTATAAGATTAGCAATATTACTATAATCCCCATTTTAGATGAAGAAACTAAAGCATTAAAAAAATAAGAAACAGACACCTTTATGAAAGATCTGGTAGAATCTTCAGATCTGGGAGAATATATTTTGTGACTACATTTGGGTCAGAAATTGACAGTGAAAACAAAAAGAGGCGGTCTTTGTCTTCTCTGCACTTCTGCTAGTCTTCCTCTGTCCTGGAAAGTCATATTGGGTATGGAGAGTGTAAATATCTCCACCGTGAGGACGTGGGCCCTGCTCTACAAAGACTGAGAGAGCTAAACCTGGGAGCTGACTGTTTCATGATACTTCATTAAAGACTATTAATTGAGCAATACAAAGTGAGAAAGGAGGAGGATTGTACAGAAATAAGTTCAGGACACTCGGGAAAGAGGATTTGTATTTGTCTCAGACATACAATGTTGTTAAATCGTCCCCATATGCAATTGGTCGAACTTCTTTCTTGATAGATGAGATTTATACTCTCATGGTAATCATTATTGAGTTTAAGGAGCCTAAGTTTATGTGAGATCTTTTTTATTTTTGTTTGGCTTTCCACCAAGGCTATTGTTATTTTTTCCTTCTCTTATTTGGCCTTTCGTCTGCAGCTGAGTGTTGGCAGCCTACACAAGGTTTCAAGTATGTAAAAGGATTGAAAAAAATTGGAACCTAAAATCCTTAGTCATTAAAGCAATGGCAACAGATAAACAGACACACACCTTAATATTTAGGACTCTATCCCTGGATCCTCGCCTTTTTTTTCATATCAGTAGTGGCAGGGGTATCAGAAAACAGAGGGAAAACTGCTCACTGTAAAGAACCAGGTGATTATCTGCAAAACTCAGTTACCATGTTTTAAGTAACAACTTGCATAATTTGTGCTTTGCACGAATGGCTGCAGCATGAATGGGAAGTAAAACATTTTTTTTTTTGTAGAGACAGAGTCTCACTTTATCACCCTTGGTAGAAAGTGCCGTGGCGTCACACGACTCACAGCAACCTCCAACTCCTGGGTTTAGGCGATTCTCTTGCCTCTGCCTCCCGAGTAGCTGGGACTACAGGCACCCACCACAATGCCTGGCTATTTTTCTGTTTTGCAGTTCGGCCAAGGCCGGGTTTGAACCCGCCACCTTCGGTATATGGGGCCGACGCCCTACTTGATGAGCCACAGGCGCTACCCAGGAAGTAAAACCTTTACTTCTTTCCACACCCAAATGTCATGTCCTAGGCAGTGTTCAACCAGGGAGATGAAGCCTGAAAGAAAAAGAAAGTGATTAATTGAAGCCACAGGTATACCCTGAGCACCTGCTGTGTGCTGGCTGATGCAGGTGCTAGAGTTATGATGCATCAGTCTGAACAAGCCCAAACTCCCTGTTCTCATGCAGCTTACATGAAAACTGTTCTGGCAAAATGGTCCACACTAGTCACATGTGGTTATTTTATTTTGAACTTAATTAAGTGATATGTGTCAAACACTCAATAGCCTTGTGTGGCCAGCAACTACCACATTGGACAGTGCAGATACAGAACATTTGTAGCAATGCAGAAAGTACTTTTAGACCACATTGTCTAGTGGTTAAATTGAGACACTGTATCTAGGGCGATGCAGAATGACTATGTCACCAAAAAACAACAACAAAAAAGACATGGCCATTAGAGTCAGGAACATGCAGGCCACTGCTGACTTTGGAAATAAAGGAGTGGCGAGTTTATTTAAAGCCTGATTAGAGAAAAGAATTGGAGGAAAGGGATTGTAGACTGCACATCTATACTGCTCCTCCTTTGAGGAATTTTGCTTGAAAGAGGAGCAGATACATGGTGTAGCTGGTGGAGGGTGGAGAGGGGTTGAACAAATATATAAAATAGCATAATAGTAGCAAAATATTGTATAATAACAGCATATTTATGTGATGCTATTAGTGATCTAGTACAAAGGGAAAATTGATGCTGCTATAGAGAGGTGAGAATTGCTCTAGAAATATCCTCAATTTTGTTTTTCAAACGAGAGTCTCACTTTATTGCCTCAGGCTAGCATTCCATGGCATCAGCCTCGCTCACAGCAACCTCAGTCTCCTGGGCTCAAGTGATCCTCCTGCCTCAATCTCATAAGTAGCTGGAACTACAGGTGCCCACCATGATGTTTGACTGATTTTTCTAATTTTAGTAGAGACTGGATCTTGTTCTTATTCAGGCTAGTCTGGAATTCCTGAGCTCAAGCACTCCTCCTGTTTGGCCTCCCAGAGTGTTAGGATTCCAGGCGTGAACCACCATGCTGACCTGTCTCCGAATTTGTTAAGGGAATGAGCTCTAGTGCACAAATCCAAGGTTTGGCCTTAGGGATTTTATCCATAGTAACAGTAAGGAAAGCAGAGTACTTTGGTTCAGATGCTGGTACCTGGTAGACGTCATGGTGGGAGATTTATGAAGTGTACTTCTGACTTTTTCCTTAATGAAACAGAAATCAATGAGGTCATCACTGAGCATCAGAAAGGGGTAGAACATTTTGAAAGTTTGAAAACAGAAGAGAAGATATGATGTAATTATCTAGGTCAGCAGTTCTCAACCTGTGGGTCGTGACCCCTTTGCAACAATGAAAATGCATCCTGCATGTCAGATATTTCATTATGATTCATAACAGTAGCAAAATTACAGTTATGATGTAGCAACAAAAATAATTTTATGGTTGGGGGTCACCACAACATGAGGAACTGTATTAAAAGGTCACGGCATTAGGAGGCGTTAGGAAGGTTGAGAACCACTGATCTAGGTAAGTGGCAAAGGAAATCTACTCAGGGAAATGGCTTGGCACACCTTTAAAGGCCTATGTACATTTCACAGGCATCACTTTAAAGTGAGTTTGGCACATCTATGTCATTTTCACCAACCGCATGTAGCAACAGAGTGGAAAGCCCACTAAGTGGAGAGCTGTGTGTAACTGGGGTTGAGTTAGAGTGAAAGACGCAAGGAAGTGATTACCTGAGGGACTAAGAGTTTTAAACTTGTTGAAAAGTAAGTGAGAAAATGAGCATAAGATAAATGACACATTGGTAGGATCAATGCGTTTGAGTCCCAGAATTGTCGTGGTTGTGGCAGTAGGGGGAGTAAATTGAAAAAGCAGTGATAATAAGACAGTAGAATACTTGAAATTGCTATCATGGAAGTGTTCTAATTTTTGCTGTGATCAGGGCATGATCATAAGAGTGATTCACTAAATTCTATTCTAAAGATCAGCGAAAGGAGTCACTTTAAATTTATTATTGGCCAAGGTGTACCTCCTTTGAATAAGAATGTTACCTTTATGAAAAAAGAAAAATTTTGGTGAAATACAGTTGCTTAATTCTTCAAATTAAGTATCAAAAACCACATTTACCAGATAGACCTCTTTGGCCTTCTATTTTGCGAAGCCAGACAGATTGAGTTTGTATTTGATCTGTAGCTTAAGCTTCTTGTTCCATCCAATTTCCAAGGGTTTCATGTTTAGAGACTTCAAATAAAAAGGATAGTAACAATTGATATTATTTAATTATGCTTAGCCACTTTTGTACTAAGTAGATTTTCAAAAGTTTTGGATGGTAATATCCTAGGAATGTATCTGTACTCCTTGACTATACAAGTATGAAGAAAACATCTATTTATTTGGATAATTAGGGAATCCTTAAAAAGGAGCAGATTTCGTTTAGGTTTCAGTGATCAACGGGAAAAATCTAAAGAAGATACTATTTATAATGTGTAGGAAATTTTAAGTGTTGCTTATGAAAAAAGTAAATATTTGATGAAATATAATCACTTGATATTTAAATTTTACTTTTTGTTTGAATTTCCAAAATAAATGGACAAAGAAATATTTATATTTATTTTTGAGGTGAAAATAGGGAAATATTTCTGCTTATGGATTTGAAGATTTATGGTCATTCAATGATAAAAAATAGAAAATATTTTAAGAGCCAAGAAAAACGTGTTTATTTTCTCCAACTTTATAGTGACTTTGATAAAACACTCAGTTCAGTCAGGCAGGATTCCTTTACTATTACCTTTAAAAACACAAGGTAGAAACTTGTCTTCATTAAGTGCCACTGAATGTCACATAATTAACTAAAGAATTCAGTAGCTTAGGATCCATGGGATGCCTCAAGTTCAAAGGGAAGAGAGACATCCTGTTAGGTGTTGTATTTCACTTGTGCTGTTAGAACTGCCCAGGCTCCCTTAAGTGTTTTCTTTTTTAATCTTGAACATGGTCTTCTTTGTCCTTTATGAATAACACAAAACATAATAAAGCCCAATGTCAGAGCAAATAATTTTCACGATGTGTCATAAGAGTTTATTTTTAGTATAAAGCTCTTTCTTTTTGTCCAAAAGTCAGTTTGTTGCTGATGATGACAAAGGGTCACATACTGCTCCGAGGACCTGGCTTGTTAGAGAAGCAAGAACATGGCCTCAGATCCAGTTCCTTCATACTGCACATTCTACTATTGAAACTTCTACTACAAGGGCTAGCTATAGAGAACTAATGAAGGTAGATACATTAAGCTCAAACTTACTAAGAAAAATCCATTCTTCATTTCTCAGACCATAAACCTGAATAAAGAAGAATAAGGTGTTTTGAATTACCTTTGCATACAAAGACATTATAAAAGATTTAGCAACATGAATTTATTCATCCCCCAAAATGCAGATACTAGTTTCTTCTTTCTTAAAACTATGACCTATTATCTTCCTTGAATGTCATGAAATTTGTTTTCGCAAACATTTTCTACTTAAAAAAAATTAAGTTGTAGAAAAATACTGGCTGAACAAAATCTTGTCTGTTTTTTTCAGAAATGGCTTTAGTGATCTTTGTCTACATATTTATTTATGACACAGTGTCTTTAATAAATGTGTACATCTGATGTAAGAGAAACATGGCTGCCATTTGAAGAAAAAGTAATAAAGCCTCACACATTATCACAGGTTGAATAACTCCTGAAAATCTAAATGATGCTCAAAGACTTGGAGGAATTCCTGATTTGTCGAAACTGTAAAACTTTCACTGTTCTTTTTTCAGAATATTTGTGTGTGTGTGTTTATCTGTGAGATAATAGGTAAAGATCATGTGATTCCTAAATGCAATGTTACAAGTTAGCACAAATTCGTTTAAAGGATGCTCTGTGGGGGTTTCTGTTCTTACTGTTTGCCCTGTTCCGTTTTAAGGCAGAATATCAAATAATCAAATTTGTAGGTCACATTAAATATGACCATGTTTTACTGGAGAAACTCTGGCTAAACTGCTTGATTTGGTGAGTGATGGGCTATAATTCTCTATGCAATATTTTTAGAATTACTCAAAAAATTTTATTTGCTATTAACTTGATGAGTTTGATAGGTATAATGAAATTTTAGAAGTGGTTATAAAACAAAAGTTACATTTTAATATTGTTTTGCAATTTTATTTTTTTTAAAACCTCCATTCCAGCTAAAAGTCTTTGCAACCAGGGAAGAATGCCATGGATCTAATGCTTTTTAAAAGATCATGTCTCTGGGTAGTATTTCTTGAATCGAGAAACTACTTTTTACTGTCATTCTCAAAATGCTACCTATGAAGCGATTTTTTTCAGGACAAAAAAAAGATAATAACAAGTACATTTTCATGTGTATAGAAATTAGTGAAATATATACATTTCTTTCAATGTATGTATGTATGTGTGAACTTATACATGGCTACTGACGTTATAAAGTACCATTTTAGACATTTCTCAGTGGAACTAGTTCTGAATTATTGAACCATTCATTGAGTCCTTTGTTTCGTTTTAAAACATGTATTGAGTATTTAACATATAATAAGCACTAATGCACTCCCAAGAGAGACATGTATACAACTATGGTAACACAGATGTAAAATACTTCATAGTACCCTATGGGAACACATGTGAAGGAATAGATTGGTTACATTATAAGGTGACTTGAATGTGTCATAAAAAGATAAGCAGTACTTGGCAAATGGAACAGACAGCTAAAAGAATTTCATAAAAATGAAAATAACCACCTAAAAGTACATTGCATTTTCAGAAAAATAATGAGTGACCTTACGTAGCAAGTGTTTGAGGTGTACAAAGGAGAGTAAGGGGACACATCATTTCTGAAGGAATTTCCTGTGACCACAAGACGAGTGGGTTTTAGTAAGGAACACTGAGAAAAGCAGCATCATTTTACAAATGTTACAAATTCGCAGAAAGACCATGTACCTTATGTATGTATGAGTGCACATGGGTCCATCGTCCATCGTCAGTCTACTCATGATGGGATTCATGTTCACTATATTTGAATGGAAAAATAAGAATAAGACATTTTTTCTGGCAAAAAAGGCAGATTTTGTTGGTTGATGTGACAAAGAAGATTAGTATTACCAATTAGACTATATGGTAGACATTTTCCATAAAGATAATAAGGTGAATTCAGAGGTCCAATATTTTGAGGAAATAGTCTTAAATTGCACAATATGTTTAAAAGTATATCCCTTATAAGTACTTAACTCAGAAAAATATTAGACATCTTCTTAAAATATAAAAGTATATGTATAGTTTTTCAAATTCTGTTGAGATTATTCTACCAAAAAAGTATGAAGATTGCTGAGTTAAAAAGTTATTGCATAGGGAAAGTTTCCAAAGTATGGCTTATGTTTTGGAATCTCTACTAAGAAAACCGTTGTTAATTAAAAAATATGTTTTAATCTTAGGATGTATTTGCTATGGTTTCACTGATTGAAAGCATAACTTTTGGATGAGACATAGACTATTCTGTCTTGGAATCAAAATGCTAATTGGATGTCTCATCAATAGAGGGCACTTTCTTTATAATTCTTAGATTTGACTTGAGCTCTTATGTGATAAATAGCAATCAATATGGTATGACTGAGTATACTCACCTGCTGCACTGGCATCACATGTTCTCTGAGTTACTCATG
Organism: Perodicticus potto; assembly: GCA_963574655.1. Classification (NCBI taxonomy): domain Eukaryota; kingdom Metazoa; phylum Chordata; class Mammalia; order Primates; family Lorisidae; genus Perodicticus; species Perodicticus potto. Next base: position 72,187 of record CAUYRH010144272.1, read on the forward strand.
CTCCTTATACCTGAACATGAACTTGGTTTCTTCTTTTCCACTATCTTTACTGAGATTCATGATGTGTCTAACTAGCCTAAACTAGATTGTGTTAAGGATATGGACAGGATGGAAGTCTGTGAACCACCAGTAACAAGTTTCAACTAACTTTATATCAAATAAATTGTACTTTAAAATTTTTACAGGCTCAGAAAGATACCAATGTAATCATTTAGTTTAGTCCAATTAAAATTAATAGTATTTTGATTATTCTTTTAGAAGACATAATCGCTGACTTACCATACAAAATGATTAATATGAATACATTAGGAGAATAATATAGTATTTAAAATCAATGTATATATAATCCTTGAATTATTAAATGAATAATTTGTCATCTAACAAGTAGTGTAGGTAAAGATATCTACATTAATCATTTCTAACTTTTAACAAGCTACATACTATCCATGACCTCGCATATAAAAATAGCTTTATCTTGGGTATGAGCATATGAACAGAAAAATTCAAGTTTTTATTTCTCATTTCCAGATTTCAGAAATGGGAATGTGCATTCTGTGAAATAAGAATGCATAAGTTTTCTTTGAAAGAGTTGATAGTACAGATATAAATATCTGAAAAAAGACGGAAATAGATTTTTCAAACATGGAGTTTTCCTAAACAAAACAAAACAAACAAACACAAGACTGGTCACACAATGCACTCAGAACAAAACAAATTCCATGAGCACAGCATTCCAGAAGTTTTCTCCTGTTCAAAAAACATGTATGAATATACACACTTTGGTTTTGCTTTAGTTGTTACGGTCTTACTTTGCAGTCTCCCAAAACAACTCAAATATCCCAACACACACCCATACACACACAGATGTGTACACCTTCACCTCCTATCACTATTTAGAGATCGAAGGTAAATAAGCTTAAAATATGTATCATTAGGATTGGAAAAACTCCAGAAAGCTTACACCAGTAAGCATGAAATGTACTTGATCCTGGGACGGTGTGAAAATGATGAGAATTAGCCAACTGAAGAACAGATGGCCCCTTATCACCCCATGTGGCTAAACACACATATGCCAACCTCAGAGACGCCTTACCTTTGCCCTGTCTGTCCCCTGTAGGCTAGTTCTGTTATATTAAGGGTTATTGCCTTTTTGGGCCTCCCTGCAATAGCTTTTGAAGTCCATGGCCAAGAAGCAGTGTGACAATACTATTACGAGAGAGGTGTTTGCTTAAAGACATAGGTCAGGACAAGATCCCATGGACCCTTGACAGTCTAGTAGGGGACCACAAACTTTAGCCAATATCTTCTAATCCCCTGAGGATTCAGAACTGCCCACCATAAAAACATAATGGGCTGTTTATCTGAGCAGCCAGGAGATAACATCTTAAAGTTACAATCTGGGTTAGAGACTGGTGACACGAAGTAGTAAGAGCTATGAATACCATCCCTACCCTGGGAAAGGCAACATGTGAATAGTCTAGTGTATAGCCACCACTGGCAGTCCCTCTCTCACGCTAATAAGAGTCACAACTTTCCCAACATTTTTCTGTTAAATAAGTTAAATATACTTGGGAAGAAATGGATGGGCCACGCCCCTTACCCAATTTGCATGCTTTATATTGTTTTTGAAGTTTGGTACTATGTTGGGAAATATTCCCACTGGCACAATCAAGTGAATTTTTGTGGCACATTTGGACTTCTTTTCAAAGATAGCTTAAGTTCTGTGACATTAATCATGATCGTCTAATAAAACTACAGAGATTCCCAACAAGATGCTTTATTCCCAGGGCTCTAATATTGCAATGCAACAGATCAGATTCTCTCCATTTCTTCCCCATTCCCCCCCACCCCCAGCCATATACACACACATATATATGTGTGTGTGAAAAGTATATTTTCTCTTGTGATTCTTTGACTCTTTGTCTGCTGGGACAGAATTAAAACATCTCAAAGTTTAAAAGGAAAAAAAAAGAAAACTTCTCCAAAGGCCTGTTATCTGTCTGCATTGCTGACATTACAAAAAAGAAAAGCTAGATTTGATACTTAGACTACATCTATTGAGTATGTAATACAGTGAGATTTTACAAGTGTTTGTTTCTGGTGAGCCTGTATGTTATTATCAGTCAACTGGTAGAATCCAATGTCTACAGGGATCTGCCCTCAGCAAATGAATCTCTGTGATATGGACAGTGATAGAATTAACCACATAATTGCTAGTCTTCCCCTTGTCAGATAGAATGAGTATCTAAGCATATATATAGAAATATGGCCACAAACCAACTACTATATGTTTCAACCAATCTGGTTCATTTTAACTACTTCATGAGCATTTGATAAGATTGTTTTACTAACCAATCCTATATAATCATAAAAGTAATTTCCATGTATCAGTATAGTATTTTAATTTAATATTTTTCATGTTTGAATCTGCATATATACATTCCTAATCTATTTATTGCATTTAACAAGTAGCTTTCTTTTTCACTTATCCCAGGGGCATGCCGTATTATTTTATGCCAGATTCAATTTAGTCCCTACCTTTCCCTGGTCTTACCTATATTTTCTTCTTCCCTTTCAAAAGTCTGGTAAAGTAGCAGAGGAAAAGTTATAAATAAATTTCTCCTGAAATGTGTAGAAACAGCTTCAGTCACAACTGCACTGGGCTGTGCAATAAAGCTACCCTCACAGGCAACTGCTGAAGCCTCTGGAACTAATCTCAGGGAGAATATCCTCTATCCCAACTGTCTTCTTTAAGGATGACTGGAAAATGAAATGTCTGCCCTGGTTGGGAATGTGCACTAGCACCACTTTCCCTTAAAACTTTCTAACGGTTTTTCTGACCTTAAGAATTTGTTCACTCAAATCCTAGTGAAGGTCCTTCTCACTCCTGGGGATGTTTAGTAAAATATGGATTAGGGCAAAGCCCTCTAATGTGTCCTTAGGAGAGTCATCACAGTGAGCTCACGGAGGGCTAAGGGGAAATGAACATTCTCCAGAAAACTACTTTTGGCCAAAAAGAAAGAGAAAAATGAGGCTTTGGCAGGAAAAATTCCACGTGTTTGAAGCAAAACTATGAAAGAAAAGTATGTCAGTAAAAAGATTTCCCCAAAGATTTGTTTGGAATAGAATTTTCAATTTAATGAAGATAAAGCAGCTTTTGAGAACCCCTCTAACAATACTTCATTCCTAATAGAATTGCTTGTAAGCAACTGAGACAACTGAGAAGGGCAGGGTGAAAAGATTGAATGAAGTGCATCATTGAAAGAAATAAAAATACGCCTACCGCAACTAGACATCTTGTTTGATTTTCCAGAATATAATTGTTTTGCTAAATAGTCAAATTAGCACATGAACAAAAGAAGCGGAACATTTTATATTTTAGTGTCTTAGGAATAGAAAATATTGGGAAAAATAAATTTCACACTATTTGTAAGTGAAGCAGCTCTATCCTACAAGTATGAGCTTTCTGATCCCAGAACTTTCACAGATTTCATTCCTTTGGGTGTTTGCTAACAAGTGGAATCATCTACAGTAATAACGCTTATTTATACACCTATGCAGAACCGATTATGCAAAAATACTCAGTGACTGCCTGATTTGAAAGATGAGACAAAGTTATTCAGAGGAATGTGAACAAATATATTCAGCAATTTTCTTGTGTGAGGTATTTACAAACATCTTACATGTTCAGGCCAGAGAGTAAGTGTATTGATAAGAGTAGGAGAAAGAAGACACTTTGAGAATTAATGGAATTTCAATCTCATAGTTAATTATAGCAAGGGCTGTGGGACTAGACAAATGTGCATTTGGGTCCTGCCTGAAACTCTTATTAGCCGTGAGGCAACTAAGCAAATTGTTATTTTTCTCAAACCCCAGTTTTCTCCTTTGTAAAACAAATATCAAATGTGCTTTATTCATAGTTCATGCAAAATACTTGCCTGGTGCCTAAGCAGGTCAGTATTAGACCCCAAGTAATTCATTAGGAAAAATCCTTTCATACTCTAATTTACTTTCATCTTTCTCGATCTCCTTATCACATATTCTCCCTCTTGGCAATCTTTCAAATAGACCTCCCATGGAATTTCCTCTATTCCACTTTTCCGTTTTTAGCTTCCTTAATTTTCTTTCTCACTGGCTGATAGTATTTGACCATGAAAAGGTGAGTTTTCTTATCCTTGCAGGAAATGTTAACAGTTTTCTTATCCTTCTTGCCAGCTATTTTCTCCCAGAGCTTCAGTAACTTTCTGCCAAACACTCTTATTTATCCTGCCTGCATTTAAAGATAAGCCCTAATAAAATGGAGCTTCTATTGCATTCGTAAGATCTCTTTTCCCTTTCGTGTCAGTCACTATTAGTGGAGAATGTACTATTTGGCTCACTCTGTCTTGGAATCTTTGTAGTCAAGTATGCTGTTCCCTCTATTTTATCAATCTGGAGTCACTTTAATGTTCCAGATGGAATTGGAGCCAGATACCTCATATTCTATTCACCTCCTCATGACCTTTACACAACTGGCAAAGGATCTAGGATCAGAATAATGCTAGCTATGATTGGGAACAGAGATTCTGCTGAATGTCTGTAGTTTCAATAGTCATAATTACAATAGGCACAATTCCTATCTGTCCAAAAGCACCCAACAATTGTAACAAATGTGAGCTTTAAAATACCTTGGATAAAAACATGTATTTTCTCAATTTCTTTTACATAGACAAATTTGACTTTCCGCTTTAATGAAAAGTAAGAACTGATTGAAATAGTAAGGTTTATTTTCTACTTTACATAATAAAAATAGAAGATAATCAGAAAACACTCTTCTTCATACTCTTGACATATCAAAAAAGGAAAAGAAAGACCCAATGCAGCTAACTGGTGGAGGAATTCACAGTAAAGCTGCGCTGGTTAGGGCTCTGTGTTGTCACTGTGATGATGACAGAGTATAATTAACATAAGATGTGCTCTTAATGCTCATGGGGGTTAAAATTTATTTGGAAGAACAAAAAATATATAGCAGGAATACATTTGTTCTAAAACTTTTGGATCCATGAAATATTTTACTTGTTTATTTATTATCTGAGTTTGTACTTTCCAAATCCTCAACATGAGTTCATGGGGAGCCCTCTAAACATCCCCATATCTTGTTTACCTCTCATGACACCATGAAAATCTCCCTTGTCACTCATCCCTCCATCTCTGTGCTGTTGTAAGCTGTGACCTTGCCTTATTTCTCTTTCTGGCCTGCAGGCACTTGAAGGTTTAATATGGTATTTTCTTACAGAGCAGGGGGATGTACATTAAGGCCACCGTGTCCCTTAGAAGCTAGATGAGCTGCATTCAATGTTTCTTTACATTAATGTCAGAATGCATGTTTTTTCTCCCTGAGATTATACAACAGTCTAGGGTTGAGATGGTAAGAATAGTAACATATTTATAGTTTCTTTTATGAATGTTGTAGTTCTGTGCACCTGCTTCCTATTAATAAGCTCATATTAAAGATTATTGCCACACTACACTAGTGTCATTTTTACCTTGTGCAATACCAACTCTAATAAGAAATTTAACCCCTTAAAATTTTTCATAAAGAAACAAAGCTGCAAGCTTCTGTGTGTATGAAAGGCTTTATTGTTTGTAGGGAAGTTGAAGGGATTTCCATTGCAAGTGAAATAGAAATGTAGCATTCCAATTTCTAAAAGTATTTCAACCATCTCTGCATTTTGAGGTATAATATCTTGATATATTATTTAACCTTCATGTTCCTTTTTCCATTTTCCTATCTTCCTTCTCCTCCATTATGAAATGACAACTATTTCAGATGCAGAAAATTTAGATGTTTTGATTTCTTTCTTTCTCTCCCATGGCCCCTCCAGGCCTGAAGCAACCTGTCCACTCCTTGAGCAACTTCACTTTCTTTCTTTCTCCTTCGTCTTCTCTGTGATTCTAATCAGTATGTTTTTCTAAATACAGATACTTCCTTTGCCAAGAAACATTTCAAGTGGTTAAGGTAATATAAAATGGTTTTATACCCTGCTACAAATGCATGAAATGGTGAAGTAGAGTTTGCAGAAGATCATCAAGGATAAATAGGATTTACTCATGGTGGAGAAAATAGGGGTGAGACCCAAAAGGATGCATCAGTGGCTAGGGAAGCCCAGTCCATCTACTCCTTCACAGCTCCCCAAAATATACAGTGATAATTCTGACAACCTTACTTGAGGGCCTCCTACAGTTAAATATAACTACCATGAATGGTCATGTTTAAAATGCAGATTCCCAGGCTTAATAGCCAGAGATGAAGTCTCTTGCTCTTTACTGAATGTATACAATGAATTTCTAGGACCTCTGACATAGGGATGGTGTGAAAATTGCTGATATGGCCTTGAGTACACTACACTTTCCTTCAAGTTTTCAAGAGCAGAAGGCTGTAATTTAGACTAATGGCTATCTAGGAACTCATGTCCTAGGGATAGGACAATTGGGCCCCATTGAAGAGCAGAATAACACAGGATGGAAAGAAGACCTCTTCTCTTTTCACATCAAGAGGGAACACCCTCAAAAGAAAAGAAGAAATCAGCACTTCTCAATGCTTAGAAACCATGAGGAGGCACCATGGAAACAAGTTCCCATAAAAACCAAACAATACCAAGGGTGAGATCCATCCTGCAGGATATTTATCTACTCAGAGCATGGAAATGGGAAATGTGCATTATCTTTTCTTCATAACTTTGAGTGGAAAAAAATTAAGTTCAGTGTAGAGGAGGAAGGAGATTCTCACATAAATCATTAGAATGCTGTAATTTGGAAAATATTTTCCAGGTAAAATACAACAATACCCAGAATAACTAATTAAACATGTTTATCCTAATGAGCTATAATGTGAATTTTTAATTTTTTAATTCACAAGTGACGAAGTTTTATTTTTAAGAGTTTTAAAGAGGGGACACATCATACAATCCTATGATGAATGTCAAGATTACATTGTCCTCATTCAACTTTATTCCTAATTGAGTCTAATTGCTAGTCTTACAATTCCCCTCAGATTTTGTGATATCATATTATATCATATATCATGAACAAAGCTTGACAAAACATGGATTATAACACAGCCTGGAAGAGCAAATAGTCTTTCCTTACAGGAAAGGGCATAGGCTTTTGGAGCTATAGGTAGGTAATTCCTTGAGCAAAAGTGGAATATTGATCCTCAGTGTCATTCAAGCCAGTGATGCACAGTGAAATAATTTTGGAAAGAAAACAAAATTCACTGAAAGGGAGCATGCTTAGTGTATGAGACATTCTTGTAGTTTGCCGACTCTTAGTAGGGCAGTGACATGTTGGTAGAATAGTAACATCTTGAGAGATAGTATAATATTAGAATGTCCTGTCACTTTTAGCATCATCCAGATAAGAAAGTGGTCTAAAGGCAACTTTCCTAGTGTTGATTTTGATTAAAATTAAACCTTTGCTAAACATCATAATATATTTTACTGTGTATACATAGTACGTACACATAGTGTTCTTTAGCCATTTTTAAAATACTTTTTCAACATAGTATATTCTATTCTAAAGAAAAAGATATAATTTATTATACTGTATCTTAATCAGTAGTAGCAAAGCACTTTATGTGAAACATTTTAAAATACTGCAAATCTGCATATAATGGTATTTCACAATTATGTAAAACTTTAAAAAGATTAATATTCTAGAAAGAAGTCTATATGTGTGTGTGTATGTATATGTATGTATGTGTGTGTGTGTGTGTGTGTGTGTGTGTGTATATATATGCAGTCAACTTATTTTTTTTTTATTGTTGGGGATTCATTGAGGGTACAAGAAACCATGTTACACTAGTTGCATTTGTTGGGTAAAGTCCCTCTTACAATCGAGTTTTGCCCCCAAAAGGTGTGGCACTTATTTTTAACAAAGGCACCAAGAATATACATTGGGGAAGGGGCAGTTTCTTTAATAGATGGTACTGGAAAACTGGATGTCCATATGCAAAAAAATGAAACTAGACTCCTATCTTTCATCATATGCAAACAGCAACTCAAAATGGATAAAAACTTAAATGGAAGACCAAAACCTATGAGATTATTAAAAGCAAAAATAGAAAAATAGAATTTCATCAAACTAAGTTTCTGCACAACAAAATAAACAATCAACATAGTGAAGAGACCACCTGCAGAATGGAAGAAAATGTTGGCAAACTGTCTATCTGACATGAAATTTGTATCCAGAATATAAAAAGAGCTCAACAGCAAAAAATGAATGAATAAATAAATAAGCCAGTTAAAAATGGGCAATTGAACTGAATAGCCATTTTTCAAAAGAAAACATACAAATATCCAAGAAGTATATGAAAGAATGCTCAACATCACTGATTATCAGGAAAACGTATATTAAAAACACAATGGGATAGAATCTGAACCCAGTTCAAATGGCTATTATCAAAAAGACAAAAAGCAACATATCCTGTTGAGGATAAAGAGAAAAGGGAACTGGTATACACTCTTGGTAGGAATGTACCTAAGTATAGACATTATGGAAAACAGTGTAGAGGATCCTTTAAAAGCTCAACCCCCAAAATAGAACTACCATATAATCCAGCGATCACAATCTCTTTACTGAGTATATAACCAAAGGAAAGGAAATCAGCATATTGAGGAGAAATCTGTGTTCTCATATTTATCACAGACTATTAACAATAGACAAGATGTGGATTCAACCTAAATGTCCATCAGCTGATGAATGACTAAAGGACATGTGGTAGACGTGTATAA